>KE509575.1:17195-45660 GCA_000441515.1 Elaeis oleifera | reverse complement strand
TCAAACTGTTTGTCCCTAGGAGTGGTAGACACGACCTTCTATCTGGTAGGGATATTTGTATTATGTACCATATGATCACACAGACCCCCTTGAACCTTCCTGTATTGATGTTTAAGGCCATGAGGGAGACCCTGAATAGGTTTAAGGCTCACTTGCCTTTTGATATGGCACTCACCCTGATTTTTAGGAGGTTCGGAGTCAGTTTTGAGGGGGAGACAGTTGTTAGATTATCCCATTCCGACACCATCAACCGTCACACACTGCATTACATGGATTTTCTAAGACTGATGGCGGTTGGACAAAGGGTGTTGAGGAGAAAGCAGAGGATAGAGCAGAAGAGGAGGGACCGTCTTCACCTCTTCGTGATCACAGAGCATCTCCAGATATTTAGTTCATATCTGATCATGAGGCTGGCCCTTCAGAGTCTGTGAGGAGGCATGCTTCAGTTCCACAATCAGAGAGTAGGGTACATCCTTCAGAGTTCAGACTAGCAGATGATCAGATTGAGATGATGTCCCAGCGTGTTGCCTCCATTTATCTCAGCAGTTTGCCACTTCAGTCTTTGCTCAGAGGTCGACATCTCAGGATGACTCAGACCAGACTCTGATCCCTCATATTTTTACTATTTTTCAGATGCTTACTGCTCAGTCGGTACATATTGAGTAGCTTGAGGGATATATTTTGAGATTGACAAGCAGAGTATTAGATTTGCAGGGATAAGTATTAGCTTTAGCCCATCCCCAGCTGCATGAGGACATCACAGAGGTCTCAGACCTAACTGCAGAGGTGACTAGACTTCGAGGAGTTTTAGAGAGTGACTTTGACTTCTTGAGGAGAGAGATTAGGGGCTCCAGTGAGAATACTTCTACTCAGTTCAGTGCCCTAATGCAGTCTGTATCGAGAGCCTTGGATCTTTTGGACACCATCAAACTTTCTCTTATAGCACAATAGCTTCTTAGGCTCCAGGATCCTCTCACCCCTCTACTCGTGCTGGTACCTCTACCCGTGGTCGAGGCAGACGTGGTCGAGGTCGTGCCCGTGGATTTGATCCTACATCTCCTCACCATATCTCTGATTCTTTAGATTCTGATCCCTCTAGCCATGATATCTATTAGATCTAGATTAGTTAGTCTTTTATGTCTAGGATTTATCTTATGGGCCTTGTATTTGTTGGCTAATTAACTCTTGGATAGTTTCTATCCATGACTTTTATATTTTGAGTTGACTCATATGTATAGGGATATTTTTGTATTCAGTCATTTTTTGAATATATATATATGTGCTTTGATTTTCAATGAATGTTTATGATTAGGATCAAATTAAATTTTTTAATTATGAGATATGAAAAATAACTCATATTTGTGCTGTGAAATACTATGAATAGCAATATCTTCTAGATGAGCAAATTGTTATATCCTTTATGTTTGCTATAATGAGGGGGAGTAAAGAATAAAATATGGTATCAAAATGGAAGAGTAGAGAAAATATGTCCTTTTAAGATCTCTTAAAAAGAGAGAGTAGAGATCTTAATTGATGCTGTCAAAAAGGGAGAGTAGAGAATAATCAAAATCGAGATTGAGTAATAAGCAATAAAGAAATGAGCAATAAGCAATAAAAAATGAGTAATAAGCAAAATTGTTAAGCACAAAGAACCAAAATCGTTAGCTATTCTTAATCTAATTTTTCAAAGCAAATGAACTTATAAGCAAATTTTAAATTAATCTTCAAACTGCTTATGATGTATTTCGTTCAAATACTTGGCTATGATATTTAAGTGATGTATCTTCATAAATTTGAAATTCATATTCAATACTTTATATATGCTTTTGCTTAAGTATTTTATCATCATCAAAAAGAGAGAGATTGTTGCTCCTTGAATTGATTTTGATGATTACAAGTATTTGAGGAGGTTACTAATGATTTTGGCTTGAAAAAAGATTTATTGCATTTCATGGGCAAAATCATAATTTTATCAAGTTCTGATTCGGAAGCCTCAAGAGCAGGAATAGAAGATTTGTAATCTATTGAAGATAATTTTAATATTTTTGAATATATATTTTGAAAGAAATTTTATTATATATTTGAGTCAACCCCATGAGTCGACTCATGTCAAAAGGGGCTGAACGGCACGCTGAATTTTCTTGGTTGGCACACCCTATGAGTCGACCCCTATGCATGAGTCGATCCTATGAGTCGACCTCTGCTGCAGTATAGGTCAAATTACAGAACAGTCATTTCTGTTATATGCCACAGAAGTCGATCCCATGAGTCGACTCATGTGCATGAGTCGACCCTATGAGTCGACCCCTGTGACGGAAAACTCCGCAACGACTAGTTTTTAGCTTATTTTGGCTGTATTTAATGCCATTTAATGTGCTCCAACGGCTCTATTTCAGTCCAGATTACTCTCTACCATCATTTGAAGTTATAAAAGGTACTTAAAGGAGAGAATCAATAAGGTTTAGAAAAGGTTCTTCAAGCATTCAATTCAACCCTAAGAGAAGAGTCCTCTTGAAGTTAAAGAAGCTTTTATTTCAAGTTCACCAACCCCTCAAGAGCTCATTCAAGTCTTCAACCACCTTGAGAAAAATCAGAAGAGCTTTCTTCTTATTGCGTAAAGTGTATTTAAAGCTTTATTCGCTCATTAAAGGAGCTACGTCTGTATTTCAGTGTGATTAACTGCTATACTCTATTTTTGAGTTGATATTTATTTTGGAAGGATTCCAAAACGTAGAAAGGTTGATCCGAACCTTGAATCGAATTGTATTGGGTTGGCTTGTACCCAAAAATAAGTGTTCTAGCTTTAAATAGCTAGAGTCGGAGGTTCCAACATTGTATTCGGGTTGAATATGATTTAGTGGATTTGAATTTCCAAGTAGCCTCAATAGCTCGAGATGACTCTCATTGAAACCGATGTTGTCCTTGATCAACCTACAACCACGAATGAGTTATCTCCCCAAGCGACCTCCCAGAGGAGAGAAAGAAAGCTGAGAAGGTGAACTCACATCCACAATCGAATGCAAACTTAGCCCCGGACCAAGGTCTGGCGAGGAAGCCCTTGCCTTTTCCGGCACATCTCTTATCAACAACAGCAATTTTCCTCCAAGAAGAGGAGGAAAATCTGGTCACCCTATTTCCATTGAGTCTCACCACTCGCTTTCAAAGACATATCACTTTGTCTTTAGAATTCAGAGTATATCGATGCCATAAAATTCAGAGTATCTCACAACTTATTTTAGAATAAACAAAGTTATATGCATGAATATCTTTTACCCAATACATTCTTTTAGTAATTTAGAATGGCAGAGACAATTAAGAAGATATGAATATGAAAAATTAATTATTGTAGCTAAAAGTCAAAGTCTAATGTAAAAAATAAAAGTATAAAATATTTTTATTTTTTATTTCAACAATCTTGAAGTTGTTGATCATGATGATCGAAAAGGTTAATCTCCACGCGCTCTCTTTCTCTTTCTCTTCTCTTCCGTACGCCCTTCTTCTCCTCTTTCTTTCTCTCGCATGAACCCCTTCCACCTCTCCTCTCTCTCATGCACCCTCTCCCATCTCTCTCTTCTCCGTGCACCCCATCTCTCTCACTTCCCCATCTTCCTTCATCTTTTCTTCTTCTTCTTCTCTTCTTCCTCTTCTTCTTTTCTTCTTTTCCCTTCTTTGGTGTGATGCTGCCCTGAGGTTTTCTTTCCCATCAATATAAGTTAATCCTAAACCTCTTTGCAATTAATCTGATTTAGATATGGGGTTTAATTATCGTATGGTTTGGGGCAATAGAAAAAGAATGTTAAAGGAATAAAGAGGATTATTGCTGATTTTGGGCCGATAGATTTTGCCCTGTAGTAGTCCAAGAGTTTTAGCTCTTTATTAGTTAAGTAATTCAACCTTATAATTTAATTGAGAGTTGACAACTTATTGCTCAACCAATTCAAGAAATATAAAATTTTTGATGTTATTTGGTAGGATAAATAAATCCCAGAATAGGGTTATTGTGCAGGGTAAACAGTTAACTAGAAATTTGGATTCTAGAATTATTACTAAGACAATGATGTGGTACTGATCCCGAATTGATGTATGTGTTTTGGAATTATTAGGTTCCGAGGAATATTGATGAAGTGTGAATTAACCTGATAGTGGATCTGGAAAGTAAGTAACCTCTACTTAATCAAAATAATTGCATAACATGATGTATAGATATGATTTGAGATTATTCGTTGACTTAATTGCTGCTAAATATTTTGAAATCATACCATTATTGATTATATTGGTCATACTGAATGAAGAATGAATTGTAGAATTATCAGTATTTCAAGTTCAAATGCTCATGATGATTTGCAAACCAATATATACAGATTTATTAGATCGGTTTCTAATTGATAGAATTTGAAAACACTTGATATGAATTTATAGAATGTAAGTTGGAAAATATGAACACAATAATTTGGAAAATGATAGTGCATATGGATGATCGGAAGTTTAATGGTTATTCACTTTTATGAATTTTATATATCGATTATTGATTCAGAATTTTTTATATATTACAACTTATATATGTTATAATAATGATTGTTTGATTTGAGTTCGTAATGTATATTGAACTCTCAGTCTACCTATGGATCTTACTATACGGGGATTGTACATTGGCAATTAATATGGACTGTTCCAAAATTTGGTACTTTGGACTTACTTCACAGGGGGTTAAATGCGGTACTTTGGACCTATTCTGTCAGGGTTAAATACGATAATTTGAACTCCGTCACAGAAATTATATGTGGCTGTAATTGTTGGACTAATGAGTTATTATAATATTTTTAAAAAATATGATTTTATGACATCATCGGAACTTAGAGGTAATCATCTACTTATCATATGGTTTGTGAATAGCAAGTCTAGGGTTGATCTATCAAATCAATAGGTCACAGTGGTTTCTGGGGTTTACGAGTTTATGATTGGCTCAACCCACATCAACATGGTTGACTCATCTGAATCTTAAAACATTATTATTATCATGGCATTATTAAAACATATGTAATTTTCATAACCTTTTATAAGTTTTTCAACTTCTTAAGTTATAGCATGCATTCTTAAAAATTTTCAGTGGTGAATTTTCTGCATAAAATCTTGTTCTTGATGTTGTTTTATTCCTATACAAAAACTTTAAAAAGAAAAAGAAGCAACCCCATCCAATACCATTTCCTTATGGATAAAGAACGTAAATACTGATGGAATTGTCATCCATTGTGCACCATGCATTTCATTTACTTTTCTGCTATACTTAAAAAGGAATGCTTACCACAAAAAGAATAATTCTACAATTATTATATGTGACAGGTTTGTTAACTGATTTGTTGATACTGGAAAACTAATAGAGTGAACAATATATATATCAAACTTAAAAGATTTTATGGACTATACAATTGAGGTTAAATATATTTATGGACTATACAATTGAGACTTGGATGAAGTGCATGAGAATGATTGGTTCTAAATAAAAGAAACATTGCTCCTTGATAGTTTTTTGGCCTTATCAAATTCTATAGCAGACCAATGTTTTTCTTTTTTTTTGTAAAGACTAATATTGTGTTGATATAAAAGCTTGTAAAAACATACTGCGATGCAAGAAAAAGTTGAGTCCAAATAAATTCAATTCTCAATGAAAAAGAAAACCTCAGAGAAGCAACTAATAATGGCTTTGAGAAGGAGAACAAATTCACCCTTTCTAAGCCAACAGCAAACAAGATACCAAACAAACATAAACCACAATTATCTCAGGAATTAATATATCAGGTGCAGCAAGGACCAACTTATGGAAAATCATGCAATGTACATCATCTCCATTAAACTTGCAAAATGACAAGCTGCCACCAGCTTCTGGAATGGCTTATCTTGTTGAATTTGGCTGAGGAATCGGTGCCGATGTTAGCATTGCTCGGCCAGCAGTATAGTTCTGCTTCATGATAGAGAAAACTAAGTATTTATATATATGAGTGCATGTGCCAAGCAACAAATAAACAAGTTGCACAAGAACTTGGTGCCAGACATAAATCCAGCAGAGGAAATTACCTATATCTGGATGCTGGTGCGACCAAACATAAACTTTAGCACTGACAATTTAAATAGTTTTCCAGAGTTTTCATGAGATATTACAGCAATACTGCTACATATTGACATGCCTGAAAATATTGCTTATGGTTTTGTTGTATCGCCATGATTCTCTAACCAAACTTCCTTTGATCTTTATGGACATGGTATGTGCTCAATTTTTTTAGGAAAAAGTCTAGCTGTATTGAATACCCTAGAGATAAAATAGGATAAGGAAAATTGGAGGACCAAATTGCAGAAAAGATTCGTGCAAGATGAACCTTTCTATATAACTTTTCACTAGAGTGTAGTCTTGGCCTATGTGTATGTTGACCAAGCTTGCTAATGTGATTTGTGGCACAAGTAGATTACAAACTGGTGTATACTACATATATATGATAGTACCAATATAGGGTCTAATAACAAGATGATGAACTTTGATATACACACATATATACATGCATATTTCTATATAGATATATACATATGCATAGATATATGTATCTAAGTGTATGCATATACGTGCGCGCACACACAAATTCCAAGACAACCAAACATAGACTTTCATCTAATATAATTATCAAACTAGCATATGTACAGTAGAATTCAAAAAGCTATGGTGAATATGCATAGCATGTTAACCAATAAACAACAATTGTTCATATGTAGCTCATAAAGTTAAAATAGATAACCCCACAGAAGCACTTGAACATATAATCATCTGCCATAGATTCCTGTGGTAGAGGTACTCAAAGCAACAAGGAATGGCATTTAAGGCAGGTCCAACATGAGCTCCCCAACTGATTTACTTGCAAGAGCATCAAGATTACGAGGATTTCTTCTGACCAAATCACCAATACGATGCATTGCCTGAAAGTAGAACATGTATCCTGTCACAAGGCAAATGCAAAAGATTATTCATGCTTCAGAGGCTCACGATCAAGACATGTCAGGAGAGAGAAGACACTAATTGATTTGACATAACTAATGTATGATATTGTCTTTGCAGATCATTCAGAAGAATAAATATTTATAAAGTGAACATATAAAATCAGATAATAACACCAAAAATAAGCTCTTAAAGCTCTTTGCACACTTAGATCTATATCTGAGAAGCAACCATTTACATTTTTTGTGCTTTGTTCTTTCCGTTATTGTATCTATTTGAATTTTGGCATGTGATAAGTTCTAATGATAGTTGGATTTGAAGCCACAATTAGGTCACTGTTACTATCATCATAAACACATATACTTTGAGAGAGAGAGAGAGAGAGAGAGAGAACTTCCATTTCTGAAACATTTGTATGTGTCTGCTATCAATTCTGGTCAACTAACAAGAGATTCCTAGGGCATGTCTTGACACAAACTATCACCATCTCTTTTTTGAAAATAAAAATGGAAACTTGTTTAAGAATTAATATAAACATGTTGCATCTACTTAGCAGTTATCAAAACCGCAATTACCAAACCTTATCTGGTTACCCCATTGATTTGGTGTTAAGTTCATAAAACAATTTTGCATATTCACTTATATTAAAACTAAATCTTCACTTAAAACAGTACATGCCAAACTGACAAAGGAAGTGACAGGAGGACCTCAAGTTCTAAATTTTGCGCATGTCATATATATCACAACTTTTACATAGATATAATGCATCATGGGTCCAACCGTCCAAACAAATCGCAACTTTCCGGATGCCCATCTATTATTTCTACAATCTTTCTGGACTCTCGGTACATATATCATCATGTGAATTTTCTTAAAAAAGAGAAATTAAGTGGAGGTTCAAATTTTTATTTATTGAAAAATAGATACTATAACATAAGGAAAAGGCAAAAACCAAGAATACAACTACACATAAAATCCAAAGCCCAAAAAATGTCCATAAATTTTCTTCCTGATGGAGTACTTACAATGCTGAAAAGCAACCCACTTGCTATCTGAATGGGAAGAACTCTCATTTGTGGAGGTTGTCTTACTTTTTTGCGAGTTACTCTTATTGTATGATTTCCATGCAGCCTACTCATGGCAGTGGCAAATAAAAATTAAGCATGATGAGCTTTGGCTTGAATTAGGAAGGAGAAAAGGTTATCTCGAAGTGACCTGAGAGAATTGGGCTGAATGTTCTTCTTTCCCATCCTCCAACTTTGATTAATTGAATGCATCATCCTTCATATTTCAACTACCAGGGCTAAAGATGGTCTTTTACTGGATAAAATGAATAGATACTGAGCAACCATGATGATGGAGAATGTAGTGGAAGTGATATTGAAGCGATTATGTAGAAAGGGAATAAGATGAGAAGTATGAAAGTAAGAAATTAACAATAAGATGAAGATGCAATAAGCAGAGCAGGGATGATGCATTCAGCTGCTAGAGTAGTAGGAAAAAAGCTTACAAAAAGCGATTAAAATAAGAAACAATTGGACAGTCAAGTAAGGTCAATGTTTGAGGAGATGATCGCTTTAGCTGCCTAGATATTCATCTTAATTTTCTTCACATATGGAGGATGAGACAAAGTATGAATCAGTATGGAATGTTACAGTTGGTACTTCAACTGACTGGCAACATTTTAATGGATAAATTGTCTTTACCTTTCTGACTATGACTATTTTTCTCCATACATTTACCACTTTATTAATTGTTCTTTGACCATCTTCAATCTTGACCACTTGGTGTCCACCTAGTACCTAGGTGCCAGATGTTCCCCTGGCAGCTTCTTCACTGTCTGTGGTCCTTTAAAACACTGACTAAAGTTGTTGGAAATAATGATGATATTATTGGCAATTACAACAAGGTCATCAATTGAAAATGATTGTTAGGATTAGTATGGAAGATAACTACATTTTCCACATGGTTGAGCTGCAAATGTCCATATTGACACTTGTTTTGGTATTAATATTTGGCGAGTTGTCCTGAACTTTTGGGTCAGGATTTAGAAAATCAAAGAAAGAGTATAACATATAAAATATGTATCTTCTTTTATTTTTGCATGAATCCTGACCTGTTAGACTACTAAAAACATATCTAAAAATATGTTAACCAGGAAGCAACAGAAATGCAGCAAAAGGGAATAGATGTCCACTTGGGCTCTATATGGATTTACAATTAAGTGCTTCTATAATATAATTTTGTTATTGTCTAGCTATGCATTGATTTAGTTTAAGACATCTGAAGATGAATGGACAATATCAAATTGCTCTCTTGACCTCTACTTCTATATTTTTGCAAGAACCATATCACAAGTTAATTATCTGCAAAATATACTAGGAAAATGCACAAAATGCACACCCACACACATCCAAACTTAGTTGTGAGTTATCAAAATTTACATATTGACATTCAGCATCCCGCACTTCTATAAGTGTAACCAATATAAGCATCATAGCTGAAGACTCAAAATGGGTAGTAGAAATTATGTCATTTATATGTTAATATGCAATGTCAACATACAAGGAAAGCAGCATAGAAACAAAGAATAACACATTCTGTTCATTAACTGAAGACAAATATACAATTTTATATCCTCTAGTTATTGGGCTATAATATAGCTAGAACTGAAGATTGAGATGATGAGCAAGAAAGAGGTCTCAAATATCACCTAAGTTTTAAAATTCAGAATGGTAGACTGAAAAACCACACAGACACAAGCATAAGCGGAAGGCATTTGATGACATTCCTTCACAGATTTAAGCAGGGTCTGTCAATGTTTGTCTATTAGAATAGAGGTTACTGACTACAATGAATAAAAAGATTGTAATTCTCATTGATAATTTCAACAATCATTTCGAAAAGGACCAAAAGAAAAAAGTACATGGAATATTTGGACAAACTCATGTACCTGACAATCCATAAGCATATCCATCAAAAACTTAACCACAAGGAGTGGAAAGAATCACTTCCTGTAACCTGAAACAGAAAATGAACATTTTAACTATAAAATGACTGAACATGTCCAGCGACCAACTGGACTAAATAAATGTATACATAACATACATGTGTCTGTATATATGTATGAATACATACGCATGAAATCAAGAACATAAGTTACATAAACTATTAGGGGAATGCGTAAGAAGGCTGTTAGAAGCTGAAGAGTATAGTTTTGGACATGGAGGTCATCCTCTGAGTGCAAAAAGAATAGTCAACATACGTAATGGATGCAAATGTTACATAGAAAAGTACCAGCATTAACTGAACTTTGAAACAAAAAGGAGAGAGAGGAAATACTAACCAGCAAACTAAGAACAAGAGATGCTCTCTGATCCTTGAGAAAGCAGGTCAGAGTTCATGCAGGCCGGTTGAACCTCATTTTTGGTCTATTTGTTGTACCTACAGGAATCAAAGCACTTACAGAAGTTTCTATGGCACCTTGAAGCATTTCAACATCATGATGTCCTTCCTTTAAAACATTTGAAAGTACCAGAAATCCTGTCTCTGAAAGATGCATCCATCAAATCCAACCTATAACTGAAATTATGAACTGATCATTGTACTCCTGGTTTACTTCAACCCAGAACATCAACCGGACCGACCATAAAAATGTTTAAATTAGCATAGAACCAAGATGGAGTATTAAAAAGCTCTTAGCAAAGTCAGTGCCTTAAATCTTCGAATATCCAAAGGAGATTTATCTACTTGCATTTTGGATATTTGGCAAAGATGACCCATACAAATTTTTATCTTATGAGGGGGGATGCTCATATTTCAAGTCAGTCTTAGACTTCTTTCTTTACCCACAGAGAGAGAGGAGAGAGAGAGAGAACACTAGAAAAGCAAAAGCACATGCAAGTCCCATGGCCATCAACCATGTGAAGTAGTTGCAAAGTGCAAAAATGAAATCAACAAAGGCACACAGCCCAGAATATTCACCAAACAATAAATATTGAATAAAGGTACAACAATTTGAAACACCATCGCTGTTCATTATTCTTTATTCGGGATTCTCTCAGCAGAGTACAGAGGGAACGGCCAAAGCTTACATGGTAACAAATTGAGTCATAGCATTTTACATAGTTGGTAGCCAACTCATCTAACCTAAACTAGGACTCCTGATAGCTCCCTGATTTGCCAATGTATTCTGAGTTTGTGAAGGAAAATACGAAATTCCAGAGAGCAGATAATTAGCCAAAAAAATGTTTCTTCTGTCAATCCATCTGGCTATTCAACAAAGTCTCCTCATCTCCGTTATCTAATTCCTGTTCTACTCCTCTGACCTGCCAACAAAAGCACCCATGAGTCATGAAAACAGAACAGAAACTGTTACGTACATCAAGTAAGCTGATGGAAGAAATGTATGCCATCAACAGGAACTGTAAGAAATGCACAACCGACTCTGAGACAAAATGATATAGAATGTGTCAGATTAATTTTTTCACTCATCATCATGTTTAATTTTTTGATCTACTCAAAACATGTTTGTTCTAAGATTAGAATGAACATATTAGATCTAATAAAGGCATTTTTGCAAGGGAAAAACAAAAGACGATCAGCGACAACTAAAAGGCAACTATATTTATTTGCTCTTTGCAGCTTAATATTCAAGTAAAAGATAGTATTCAGATAGCAAAAGAAAATTGGTGCAGCAATGCTAATTGTTAGCTTTGACCAGTGGTCCGATAACTTGTTAAAAGACGTCTGATAGAACTTTACTTTTGATCAATTAGATTCCCACCAAGTTCATGTCCAGAGAGTTCAGACCAAAAACAAGGTATGGCTAATAAGCTGGGGCATCACACTCACACTATCTTTGGCTTCAACATGGGTACATTAAAATGCACAGTCCGGGATGCATTGCTAATTTTAACAGTAGAGAGACAACTTGAAAGCTACCTCAGGAACATAATGCATGAGCATGTTTTCAATGCCAGATTTCAAGGTTACTGATGAGCTCGGGCAGCCGCTACAAGCTCCTTGCATCTTTAGTTTAACAATCCCAGTATCACTGAAGCAACCATGGAGGAATGGAGAGTTAATAAGTTTGGAATCATCTCCAGTACTGACAACATGAGATTTAACTAGGTATTCAGTCTGGGGGTGTGTATGTGTAAAAGAAAGAGTGAAAGAGAGACTTACGGATCAAATCCATGGTATTCAATATCACCACCATCATCTTGCACAGCAGGCCGGATCCGGGTTTCTAACAATTCTTTGATCATTGCAACAATTTCAGAATCATCCTACAATGTCACAAGTCCACAGCCTACTCAGTTCTTATAGCAAACATATGAACAAAACAATAGCAGAAAAAATGCATTAGATACAAAACAGACTTGCATGTACTTGAGCTTCTCTTCTCCTCATCAAGATCACATCTAAAATGTTCAGAGTTGGCACTCAGAAAATTTTATCGATGCTAAACAAATGGATATTTTATGCATTTATAACTATTACGTGTCTAAAAGATAGTCAGGATTAGGATTATTGCTAAGTAGCTGAACCTGGTTGTGTTAATCTATATAGGTGCTTCATTTGTTGCTTCTTTCAGACTATTTTTACATAGGTTCATGTGAACCAAACTGAACCATTTGCAAATACTGCAAAATATAATTTGAGGTCAAGCTCTCCAGTCATATAGCATATGGGCATCCAGCCATCCAGCCATTGATGAGAAATGATATTCCCAATAAGCATAGACAAGTGTTATGTTAATACCAGTCATGGTATGATTTTCTGATATATTTATTCAGAACTGGAGATATAACTACCTTTTATCAATATATTAAACATTAGTTACCGCAAAACTCCATGACAATGACATGTAACTACACTATAGGACTTGAGAATCATCATACAAATGATATGTTAATGCTAACAAATTGACCAGCTACTGAAGTTATTGCCACCTAATGCCAATTCAGTTCACAATCATACCAGTAGAGCCTTTTAAGTGCCATCTAAAGGATTTTCCACTTGTAACTTTACCATTTTAAGCATTCTATAATATTAACATATTGTGCATTGTTCAACATTTTATTTGCCAAATATTCAATGTTTTTTTTTAATAACAGTACTTCAACAATGTTAGTGATTATTTTTCAACCAGAGAAAACATAAGGTATTTTGATATTTTAAGACCAGCAATAAGTACTGATATGAAACCAGCAGCATGTCTCCTGTTCAACAGAATCAACTTTTCAATGGGACTGCAAATTAGTCCAGCAGACATTGCTTTCACAAAGGACATTTACAATTATTGATGATTTGGATAGGTTTTGCCATGAACCAATTGCCTAGAAGCTACACAAGATGATACAACATGATCTCATTTATACTTGATTTCTTTCTATTGATTTCAATAAGATAAAAACTGTATATCAGAATTAGACTTCACGTATTGTGTCGATTTTTGAAATTCAAAATATGATAAATCTTATAACAGTGATTTTTTTTTTCCCTTTTGGGTTTCTTCAGATAGACCTAAACTGATTACCCATTCCAATCCTTGCACTTTTTCTGCCAAGCACATTTAGAATCAGATTTTCTTATTTTACCTGGTCTTTCTTTCTTTTTTTTTCTTAAAGATTAGAAATTTAGAATTATTTATTGTACTTAGTTCTTAAACAAAGAGTTGGAGTACTACAAGCAATACGAAAGCTACAAAAGGAAGTTTAAAATCTCATTTTTCTGGCTAAATTGCATAAAAGCTTGGGTTTGCAATGTACGGGTCTACCTACACCAGGAGGATTCCAAAACCCAATCATTTAATATAATAAAGTGATAGAACCGCTTTATGCAGAAATATGTTCTACATGAGAATGTTTGACCCCTTCAAAGCAGCAAAAGATCTAAAGAATGCATGCCCTGATTTCTCAAGAAAGAAGGTGAAGCCATTATCCAGTTCTTATAGAAGAAGGACTCAAGCTTCTAGTTAGATATTTGACATGTGACTCATGCACATCAGAGGAATATTATCTTTATCCGAATCATTAAAAAGATCTGAAATGACTCATAAATTTCATAGAAACATTTCTATGTTTATTATGTCTAGATTCTAATTTCTAAATATAATTTTTATTATTTATGAAAAATATAATAGCTAATTCAGGAAATGGACATATAATAGAAAATGCCCATAAACAGCTGCAATGCTGCATATTTGTTGTTACAAAAATGATACCCCAAATCCAAGGCAAACCAAATTCAAGTCATTCCTATGCTTTCACATTTCCTCCAAAAAAAGAAGGGAGGAAACCCTAACAACCAATTGGCCCACTATCATGTTCTACAGACAATTTCCTAGCACAGGAAACACACTGTACCCTTCCTGATTCTCTGAGTCTAAGCTGCATAGTGAGAAAACACCAGCCCCTTCCCGTCCCCACCCACCCACATAGAGAGAGAGAGAAGAAAAAACAATTTCTTCTTTCGCATGAGCTAGAAGTTGATATTTAGAACGCTCAAAACACAAGGCATCTCAGATTGAATGCAGGAAAGACCAGATAACTAATAAATGTTAGGAAAATACAGTCCTTTGAAACATAAATGGTGGTTGCGACATAAGATTTGAAAAGGCTTGCTCTCACTGAGCATTTAGCATCTGTAGCCTGCAGGAACAGATTTTCTGTATAATTCATCACCTAAAATGAAAGAGATGGCAAGGCAGAAGGTTTTTTGAAGTAATGTATATCTATGACTTATTTGGGGAGAACAAGGACAATACAACAACATAACTGTGATAATACTTGAAGCTAACCTTGATCTAATCAAGAAGAGGCACAATCTACATCCAGATTTGAGTGATTAAAATCAGCACCACGCAATAAGCATAAGAAGGTACCTCATGAATTGCCGTGTCCATGGAAGCAGCCACATTGGAATCCAGAAATAGTGGTTTTCCAGATGAATAAAAGTCCATGATTGCAGCAAATATTTCAGGTTTCAGAAAATCCCAGGATGCTTCCTCTGATTTTGTAACTGTTACAAATTCCGACCCAAAGAACACTCTTGTAATTCCTGGATCAATAGCAACTAAACATTAATCTCAAGCAATATAAATATTTTCAGCCTTCAGTTATAAGGAGAAACATCAACAAAATATGCAACAAACATCGATATGTCATCCAGAAAAGATAAAGATCCCTTGTATCAATATAGAAGGTGTAGACTAGATAGGCAAACATACTTCAAAGTTGGTAAGGATGGATCACTCTTATGGTGCTCGATTACATCAAAGCTTAGGACAACAGTTCTTATGGTTGAGAAAGGATTCTAAATTTCATTCACTCAATACATCAAGGTGACAAACACCCCTTCTGTGGAAATGATTCAACATGAAAATGTCTAACCTCTTCAAGGATGAGAACTGTAAACTTCCTAAATAAATCAAGGGCATAAATCATGCATATACCAGGGAATAAACATTAGCTTGCTGTTTCACAATAAGAGGTAAGGGCATGTTAAATTGGGGTTAAGCAGGAGCACAAAGCTAGAGTCTAGACCAAATTCGCCAATTTGGAGTGTCTGAGCACATGTAAGTCAGCCAGGAAGTGGTAACTTTAAGAACCCGTCTCAGTTTCTATGACTTCAAGCTGAGGATGGTGAAGTCAGCCATGATACACAATATTACTTATTTTATTTCCACTCTCATGCACTTCTTGAAATGAGTGAGTATGATCATGGAACCTCCTCAAGACCATCATAAGAACCTTTCTCACCATCCATCCTCTCCCCCTATCTAAACTGTCTGCTTGACCACAGGTTGCCCAGTCTCCATCTGCCCTCCCAGTCTCTTTTAATCCTTACATCTACCACATCTCTTCCAGTCTCCCTACCAAAATTCATCCACTCTCCCTGATCCCCTATCTACTCCTTTCCTCCATCAACCCCATCACCCTTCTCCTTTCTTCCCCATTCGGCCATGCTTCTCCACCTGAGATTCTCTCTTCTTGTTACCCCTTAACAAAATCATCCATGACATTTTTCCGAGGATGCTATGTTCGAGGAACGCATCAAAATCCAGATGCATTAGACTTTTTCACCCATTTTTTTTTCATTTGATCTAGCATTCCTTGTATGAGTCTCATCTCAGACTCATGATCCAAGTGCTAAACATATTAATATAGACTTAACCCATCTTGATCAGATCTACTCCTTTCTCTAGACATTTATTCAAGTTTTTCATTCTCCGTTGGATAAAACAGTGCAAAAGAAAATTTTGCTCAGGATATTTATCTCATTGTGAAAGATGGAAGAAATCTTTTTTCCTTCCTTTGACCCTATTGTTTCTCTATGGGTTTCATTTTGAAAGATCAATTGTTACCTGTTTTTTATTTTATCATAAATAGGATGATTTGCTGGTTCAGGGTCAAAATTTCTGGTTATATTTGGAAGATTGATAATACTACATGATCAACATAGAGACTGAACTTCTCATTGCTATTTAGATAAAATGATCTGTTTCACTTTATTTTACAGGGCAAAGATGTGTTACAAACTATAATTAAATGGTTAGTTAGAAAAGCAGGAAGAACAGCAACTTGTTGCCATTTTTGCCAAGCTACAATTTGACAGTTCTTTAAAGTTGTCAAATCTTTGTTCTAGGCATTACACCCAGAAACTAACCTCATAAACTATTCCTTGATCCTGCAACAAAAGACACATGCTGAACAAAATGAATTCAACTCAAAGTTTCTAGTGGATCAATTATGTCTTTGTTTGCTTAACCACTTTTATAATTCTGAATAGATGTGGCTGTGGCTAGATTCCTATTAAAGAACCTATGCCATAGAAGTATTCAGACAGCACAAGTGGAACTGATAAAATTCAGGTAATAGTATCAACCATCAGTATTAATTAAAGTATTTCTTCTTTTGCCCTCTTCCGCAAAATATGTAGAGGTCCCATTACCCACCAAAATTATGTCATCCACATCACACAGAATACAAATGCAAATAAGTTTTCAATCAAAAGTGCATCTTTGTCTGCGTTCCCTCATAGCTATCAAGTAAATTACAATCTAAAAGTGCAAGTAAATGACATCACATGATGATCAAACAAAAGAATCATGTAAAGAAAACAACATGCACTCACAAAATCTGCAATAAATGTACATATGTTGTAGGTGAACAATGCCTACATGCTTTGTATATGTAAAACTTAGTAGCAGGCAACTTCCAGTTAGGGTAGTGCACCCATTTCAGAGCCTCTCCACAAACTCATCCTTGCACATGTTCAAAATATTTATAAGAGACACGGTTCCCCATAACTGCACCCAAATCTGCCCCTGTGCACATACAAGGTCCTGATAACTAAGAAATGGAGCAGGGACCCATCATAAATGCATTTAGATTTCAATGTTCTGGAGTACATGTGAGCATTAAGTCAAATTTATATTATCATTCCTTGCTGCCTACTTTTGTAGAATACTTTTTCTCGGATCATGGATGTATGGGGGTATTTATTGATAGATTCATGCACATGCTTGATTCTTTATACAGCCATTACCTGTGGATTATCCATATAATCTGTCCATTATTTCATTCTTTCAATACAAGTGCTGGAGAAAGTCCAAGAACTCAAATCAAACGTTTATGATGCCATCAGCTTACGCTTTGAGATTCTATTCATACAAGGTATCTACTAAGGAAAATATATGTTAATTCTAGATCTTATTTCATTTGTATTATGCATTTTTTTCATTAAAAAATGTGAAATTACTTTAGCTAATATAAGGACGTAAATCACAAATCACTTTTTGCTGGGAAAATAAGAAAGAAGTACCTCTTGAAGGGTATAAACACATAAATACCATGTGTTTATACCCATATGAATAAATTTGTTCTTGCAGCCAAACTTCATGATTTAACAAGTGGGCCATTTTATCCTTAGTATTTCTTTCCCATTTGGAATCTTACATGTGCCTTCTATGTGTATATGAGAATGATCAACTTTGTAATTGCTTGGACTCAACATGGTAGCTTTGCTTTCATGGTGGCACGTGTAACTGTCTTCATCCGGATGCTAGAAAGAAGACAACCAGTTCCACCTGAGCCATCAATACATCAGAACTTACATAAAAGGGCCTTATGTTTTGAATTTATAAGAGAGTAGGGATAGATTTATTGAGCCTATTGACTGCATACGTATGGACAGGCCTGCCCTTTTTACATTAGCTCAAATTTTGAGAAAAAAAATTCATTGTGACATGTGCACATTGATTTTATTCATTATTGTGAAACCAGAAGACATTATTTCAATCTTGCAATAGGAGCTATATGTAGCATCTGAGACAGGTATATAACATAACCTAGTCCTGCAACAGCAACCGAGATTCTGCCTTATCCACTCTATTACCCATATTCAAAGGTGAGATAGCCTTCTATCAATTTTAATTTTTGATTACATTAGTTGACTTATCATTTAGAGGTTTCCGGGTGTACAGTGAACCAGAAATCATGTAGGATTGCAACAATAAGGGTCACTTACGATGTATTGATCTCAACCAACATTTTAGCTTCTCGTTGTTTGGAAGAAGCCAGATCAAACTGTATTGGCAACCATCAAAATATATCGCACAATATTTTATAGGAAATGACAAGTTGGAAGGGCTCAACTAGTGACTCAATGATACTAAAGGATCGACCTCATGAGCCACACTGCAAGGCATCCTAATCAAGGTATTCAACTAGATTCATAGCCCATTGCCTTGAACTATGTTTAGGTAACCATGCTCTGCCAATTGCATCTCCCCCCGCTCCCTCAACAACCAAGAAAAAAAAAAGGCAAAACAAGAGTTCATACCCGAACATGGCAAGGAATTAGTATTTGGACTCGTTCACTACCATGCCTGATTCATTCCTTGTTGAGCTATGCAATGTTCTCTAAAAGAGCATGAAGCATGTATGCTATAAGATGAGTTGTTCGATACATGTCACACTTCTTTATGCTTGAACGTTGAGCATGCCTTTGGCAGATTGAAGAACAGTTTTTACTTTTAAGCTTTTGTATTCTCATCCTTTCTTCCTCTATGCAATACAAGTTGACTTGATGCCAGCTTTTTCTCCTCTCCACAACAATATACTGGTTGTTAACTCCAATAATCAATTTGTGAATGGGAAAGTGGTGTTTGGGAACAGCTGACCTTAACTATTGCATTCACAACCAAGGACAGAAAGCAACATGAATGGTCAATGAATAGAGTAAAGATTGAGGTATCATACCAGTCCATGCAATACAGCACAAATCATGCAGAAGATGTTCTTGCATGCATCACGATATAAAGATCATACCTTGTATGTCATGCATATAAATATGCAGTGGTGTGAGCTCCCATGCGTTGACACAAATTGAGACAAATTGGCACAGGCCCATCATCTTTGCCATGAGCATCAACATGGCATGCCATGGCAAGGTGTATGGCATTGAACCATAATTTGTCAACCATGGCAAACATCGTGGCATGAAGTGCAGAACTATAACCCTTGATGTGGACTTGCAGAATAAGATCTCTAAGCAAACATGGCTGGGTTACAGTAGAGTCAAATACTACTGTCAATCTAATTAATATATGATATGTCTACTATGTTTCCTATGGTAGTTTAGAAGTCTGTAAGTTCAAAAGATCCCTACTGTGTTTTAAACAATTTATGACTGTTTATTTCTCAGCTATTATATGCAAGGAAAAGTGTCTATACTGTATATGGTTGTCATTTTTTTCCCTCAAATGTGTTATTAGCTATCATTTTTTGTTCTCATGGAATCCAGAAATATCATTATAATTATATCCTCGGCATCATTTGTTCAAATAAGAGAACAAGGATGGAGAACATAGTGATGGATGCATAGGGAGTTCGCAAAACCAATCATGAAATAGCGAAGGGAAGGGTGGAAGAAGGAGATGACGCCTTCCTCATCCCCATACTAGTCAAGCAGGCCTTCAAGCAACCAGTCTCCACTGCAGCTGTTACAGCTATAAATGAGAGATTCAAGGTAACAAACTAACAATATAAAGATGGATTTCTCTTAAGAACTTGGAAATCAGGAGATTTCTAAGTTCTTTACTACTATCAACAAACTTCTGACAGGATCTTCACAAACACCATTGGAGTCTACTTGAAGCCTGAATGGACTCATTGGGTCTTTGTCCAAGTCCTATTCATTAGCTTTATTCTAGTGTTTGTTTTCTGTAGATACAGTTTTCCTACAAATTGAATAAGTTACAAATTTAGTCTGTTTTGAATTACTGTTACATTTGAGACGTCACCTTAGAAGCAATTCAGGTTCATGCCTAGAGGTGAACTTAGGTTGGGTATTACCCAAATATAACATGAACTTGACCCAACTTATAGAAGATCTGGATCTAGACCAATATTTCTGGATCAGGTTGTCTCGTAAGTCTAGATCCAACTTCTGGATAAGTTCAACTGCCTCCCATAACAAACTCCAATGCTAATTACCCATCCTGACTTCAGAAAGATTAGTTGAAGATGTCATTTTGGTTGTCAAGATTCAAACCTGACCCATACCAAAGGCAAACCTATTGAAAAAATGCTTCAGCATAGGTTCAACAAACTTGGACACTAACACTATTCTATTTCAGTATAGTTCGTGCAAGACTTGAGCCCAAGTTCCATCTGTGTTAAATTGGAGAGAAGTCATTCAAACAACACATATCTACATAACAGTTCTATGCTTATCCGTTAAGAAGGTGAGTGATGCAAGACAACTCCAAGGAAAAGTACAATGCAACACCAAGCATAAGCAGTTGAAATCCTTAACCCTACGATGATGCAAAATCCCTATCTTGATCAAATAACAACCTTAGAAGGATGAAAATGCTGCCATACGAACATTTTGCTAAAAAAACATCAGAAGACAGCTCGTACTGAAATTAAAGGAACAATTTATGCAAGCAAATATCAATAATTACCAAATGACAGTCAAGGGATTAGCAATGATGGTACTGCATTCACACACTGTAACTGAGATGCAGTCCACTTTTGGGTACAGATCTGCCTTATTCCTCTCAGATGGATTGTCCGCTATTGTTAATGAACTTAAGTGTTCCACATGGTAGTATTGGATGCTATGGATCTCCCTAAGGACCTCCAGGAATTGATTTGAAGGCAATATATATATAAAACAATAAAAGTTTAATTTCAGACCCACTCAGGAATAGATCCGAAAATTTTGGAACTCAACAAGATCAAAAGGTTCATGATAGAACCTGGTCTGGACATATTCAGCTGATGCTGTATCCAGATTCTAGACAGCAAGCACAGATAATATTTTAAGGTTCCAGATTGCAGAATGATCAAAATACACCCAGAGAGAACAGCAGCACACAACTGGGAAGCAGCATAGGTGAAGAGTGAAAAAATATATAGAAAAGTTTGATAACTATCAATCTCATACCCATTGTTTGGGACTCACTCCTTCAGACTCACGACAACATACATCACATGCAGGGAAAAAGAACAAGAAACACCCTTTCATTGAAAATAACTTCCATACCCAATAGCTAGCAAAATAAATAAATAAATAATAAAGTAGGAAGCATTAAATAGCTCAGTACTATACCATTATCACCAATGATACAAGTACCATGAATAATACTGGCCCCTCTTGTTATGCCTAGGGTAAGAACTGGCGTGGGGGGGGCGCGCATAACAAGAGCCATGGCTACCAAATTCTGAAAAATATGGTTATAGTATATTTCCAAATTTATCTAATAAAGAATCCTACTTATTCATTCGTGCAGTAGTAGTAGTAGCAGCAATAGCAGTAGCAGTAGTAACTTATTACATAGAGAAACAAGCCTCTTCCCAGCATATAAACACCTTAACTTCTCCATCTTAAAACATGTAGTTATTGCCTCCTAATATTCAATTCCAACCCAACATATCATTCTAAAATCTTGGAGTATTTTAAGGAGATATAGTTGTTAATCATATATGGAAATTTTCTAAATCAATTTTTTTTTGAGCAGATAAATTGAAAAATTGTTGAAAAGATAAATTGAAAATAATTAAATTGTTGAAGCCTTTCATATTTGGTTCTTGCACTTCCTATATTATCCTTCTCTTCCTCTCCCTTCATGAATCCTATTCCTTTACATATGAAGAATGTTCTAGTATGGCCTACAAGACTTGGATACAAGCTTGGGTTTCTAGAGATAAAAGAGGAGAGGGGAGGAGAAGGCACTAATAAAGAGAAGCATAGAACTCTGCAGAACAATTTGCAAAACAAGTTTAACTTCTGTTTCTAAGTTATCTTAAATAAGATTAGAACTCATTAATTTATCTGACTCGAGATACATTTACTAGACAATGATCCGACAGATGTGTATGAAAATCCTTTTGTGGGACTAAATTAGCTTAAAAACCTGTTATTTCTCAAGTATTTCTTCTTTATGTTTTAATATTCATTTATTTGTTAAGCTGTTAGATATAATTTACTATAACACTAATAATCCAACAATAAGCTTCAATTTTCACTATAATAACTCGGAGAATTAGCACTAGAAATCATGAACTTCTTGATGCATGATTTTAAGTATACTATCGATTCATGCCATAATCAGAATTATGAAAATTATTCTAAATGGTCATTTTAGCAAAAGAATTATCCAACAAGACTCCAACAAAATGCTAACTTATTTTTAACTGATAAACCTAGTAACTAGATTTTTCATTTCTCTCTCTATGTATGTGTCTCTAGGGCCACCCAAGGATGAATCCTGGTTCCACCCCTGTTTATGCCCAAAGTGCCCTTTTGCTTCTCTGATTTAACATGTGACCAAGCTCAGTAAGTCGATCTAGGCTCCAAGCAGGCTCCAATGGTGCTTGTGAAGCATCATGATGCAAGTCCGTTGATATCAATCCAAAAATCAGAAATTTCGTCAAGCACCAAGTATAAACACAAATCCATCTAGATCACCAGCAATGAGGCATCACTAAAACAATACAGACACTTGCAGAGATTGAAAGGTAACCAAAGAGGCAAACAAATTTAGCATAAAGGACTTCTATTGTTAAAAGCTTGACCTAACTAGCCCATCTTCCATGTCATTTGGATTCCAAGATTCATGCAAGAATTGTATTAAATATGGATTATAGGGTCATACAAGGATCACAATTAATGCTCGATCACATCTGTGCAATCTATTTGTACCAACTTGATAATCTCTAGGGAGTGCTTGATCATAATATTAGGTTACAAGACCCCTCTACACAGAACTATTATTTCCATTTTCTTGTAGGGCTAGAAATCATGCTTTAACTTTTACGTCACATACACATATAAACAAATCAGTCCCAAGCTTCCGACCAGAAACAAATTCTACTGTAGTTTCCTCAGGTGTCTTCCTACTAGTTGCAATTCTCTATTGATGACACAGTGACATGCACCAATTACAGCTGAATTCACAGAATTTCACGTCAAAAATTATCTTTGATGTTTTTGGAGCTAGAACATGCACTCAGTTCACTCTATGTATATTGCAGATATACCAAAATCAACTAAACATATCCAATCCATATTGCCAAAATAGTTAATCACGATAACGTAAACATGCGGAGATATGAGAGAGTAGTTTTGAACAAGGATCATTTCATTCACAGAATGATGAATATGCAAGACATGCAATCACTTGCCAAAATACATAGAGCTGTGGGGCTAGATAAGCACAAGGCCAAAATACACTGTTGGAATCTGGGGTGATAAAATGGTACAAAAAATGGCTATAAGAATCAAAGAACATGGAGATGATAGAATGGATGAGAAAATGTGAACTGTGAAAATAATTGACTAATCTTTGGCAAGAATCTAAAGAAAATAAAATGGATTAACCAACAATAACTGATCTTCAAACCAGAACAAGAAGAATGGCCCAGATTAACAAAGTGAATGCACTCTATCATGAATAGAAGCATTGATTGAAAAATGAAGAAAGAAAAGAAGCATACCATCAATCCCAAATAAGGATTTAGCTAGTGGTGAGTTCATTGCCGCACGAGCATTTGGAAAGTCAGCACTTCCAACTTCCATAACTGGTTTCCCAGGATAAACATGAGAGACATTGGATTTGGTGTAGATTGTGTTTGAATAAACATGCTCCGTTTCTGCCCTGTGCAAGCAATTATCAAAATAAACCAGTCAAATATATGCTTATTTCAAATATAACATATATTCAGAAGTTAAGATATAGTCTTTCAACTTTATAAACATAATAGGATTCTAAATATGCGAAAGTTACAAATATGAGGGTAACAAGAGATCAATTTAATTGCTATGCAATGAAATATACACATATGCATCAAAGCTTAAAAAAATATAAGCTTTTTAGATGCAACAGAGAATGCATCAACATTTAAAAATGTCTGTGATCTTGTTTCATAGACAAACAAATACACAAACTTGTTACTTATTTCCCAGGTGGAACCTCCAAGAATAATAGAAAATTCCGCAAGTGATGTTGTTGACCGAAATTTCTTTTCATTTTAATGGGAGAAACAGGTTGTGAGGATCCATGAGGATCTTCCCAATATCTTGAGCTCTTTTGCAGGCTCATACAATCAAGAAGAAATACAAAAGCTACTACATTAACTGAAATCTTAATGTGAAGTCAGAGGAATATTGAAATACATTAGGTTATGCATGAATTTGTTTTCTTCCTCCAAGTGTGTAAAGAAACACAGCCATGCTAACTGCAAAAACTTACAGTAGCAAGTGTTGAAAAAGATGAGTTATGGTAGAAGACTATCTAGCAAGTTTCATTTGCAGACTTAGAGATCTTCCTTCAATATCATACGCAAGCCCAAGTCTTGGAAGAGAGTGAGAGATATTAGGATGTCATTTTATGCGTCTCACATCTAAAGAGGCCACGACAATTGATGGCATTAAGAAATTATCTTTGTTTAGTTCGAGAGACTAACAAGTGACTTCTTAGGGTTGTTCTGGAGAAACTAAGAACACTAGGTTTGTTCTCTTTGCTAGATGATGTTTATTTCATAGCATAACATAATTATCCCCTCCATACCTAAGTCTGTTCTTCATCCTTTTCACTATAGTTCCCTCTAACAGGACAAGAGAGGAGGGGGGCAAGGGGGGGGTGCATAAAACTGGAAGTGTTGAACTGCATAAACATGAAGAACAGTTAAAAGTGATGGGGCAGGAATGGTCAAGAGAACACATTCTTTCAATTAAAGACAAAATCAACTAGTGATCATAAACACTCTAGTGTTAAAAAATTTTAGACGTAAAGAGAAACAAGAAACAAATTATAGCATCCAAAATATCAGTATCATTGATGTCCAATAACTTGAGTAAACAATACAAAGAGAAAAAATAAAGAAAGAAAATCCTCCAAGCAATTCATGAAAGCAAAAAAGAACAAACAACATATTTATCAGCCAACCATGCAAATATAAGGTACACTAATGCTTGTTATGGCTGAATACTTAATCTCTGTAATGGCAGGTCTGCTGCCTCCCCAGCACCTCCCACCAAAAGGCAGAGGAGCAGTCCAGCAGATCCCGAGTCACTGAAGGATGTCTTTACATAAAAAAGTAAGAAAATCCTACTTTTATATGTACATAATGGCCCTGATAGCTTCCAATATCCTTTTTTATGCTTAGACTCAATAAACATGCACCAAGGTTTGAAGGAGCCCCCTGTGACCATCCATGAAGGCATCCCTAAAAGGATCAAAAAGTGAAAAATTTCTAGTCAAGGTTAGCCTGCCGTCCAATAGCTCTTCGATTTTCAGATTCTTTAGGATGGGAACAAGGCAGAACACTTCCTAGGAACGCAAAAGTGGATGCAAACAAAATTTCTAGCACGTTATTGACATGTTAATAGCTATCTCAGATGAATTGATTGAACGATTGCCAGCTTGACACTTGTTTGCATCCACCGAACAGTACGACTTGGAAACATATTTTACCATTAATAATGCAAATTAAACTCAGTCTTCGCACTCGATCTTCATCGTAGTATAAACCATGCACTCTTCGGTCATAGTTTAATCATTCACGAAATAAAACACGTAATTGGATTGATTGTATATTTCTTCGATTACAAGATTATTAATACATAAAAATTTGGAAGCATGCTAGATGAAACCTCGACGAGGAATTGGGTTTCCTTCAATAAAAGTTTAACAAGAACAAACAATTAAGAAATCCAGCTCTTCAAACAATAAAAGATTAACGAACGCACCTCCAAGTTTGAACCATGGAGTCGAATTCGGAGGCTTCCATGGATTGAAAGGAGCGAAGGACGAAGGGTTATGAGGAAGGAGATGGACCGATGAGGAAGAGAAGTCGCGAGCGGAGCAGAGAAGCGATGTCGGTGAGGTTTTAGGGAGCCTATCCGAGCAAAATCTTCTTGCGAGCAGCCTTCCAGACACCCTCATCATCTTCTTGCTTCCTCCTGCCCCCCAATTCCTTGTCTCCGAGTTTTCGCTTCCTAGAATTTTCCAAATGTCTCCGGGCTGGAGGGTTATAACTCGGCGACGAGGGCACATGCCGGCCGGGTCTGTCGTAAAAATAGCATTTGCCAGTGAGGCTGGAAATGGGCTCGGGCCGGCCCGATGTCTCCGGACTGGAGGGTTATAACTCGACGACGAGGGCACATGCTGGACCGGGTCTGTCGTAACAACAGCATTTGTCAGTGAGGTTGGAAATGGGCTCGGGCCGGCCCAATAGGCTTTGAGCCAGTCTGATTGTGGGTCGGGCTTCGGATTAAGTCCGAATAAAATCAGGCCGGCTTTGGGCTCAGGAATAGAACCCATTTCATTTTTGGGCTAGGCTCGGGACTACCATTGGCCCGGCCCGGGCTTGGCCCGGCCGACTGCAAGCCCGACATTCAGGTCCAAACCCAAGATTTAATCCCTATTTGTTCTTCATCCTCCCTCCCAGATCTCCGTCGGCTGCGAGGTTGTCGATGTCGATCAGAGGCTCGGCGTCGCCCATGCTTTTTATGAGTCTGAGGTCGCAGAGGAACTTGACGACGGGGGTGAGCTCGACGATGATGCTGGCATGGAGAACCTAGGGCTAGTGCCGGAGGAAGTCAGTAAGGCGGGGGCGGGAGATGCCGAGCTTCTCGAAGTAGGAGAGGATGGGGATCATGTTCTTGTGGATGCTGCAGGCAAGCATGAGGGGTAGGAGTTGAAGCCATTGATGGAAAGGCCGAGGTGGTGGAGGAAGTCGACGCCCTCACGCATGACCTCGATAAAGGAGAGGAGCTCGAGATGCTCGAGCTCATCAGGGAAGATGCCAATGGACTTGAGGTAGTCGGAGATGATGACGTAAGAGACGAGCTACTTCTTACGGCCCTAGATCACGTCCAGGTCACCGATAGCATCTCATGCTAGGAGAATTTCGTCGGCGGCGATAACGAGGAGAAAAATAGGGGTTGTTGGGGGATTGATATGGGGGTTCAGGGATGGAAAAGGAGGTGGGATACGGGCATGGGGATGGGGATGGGGGAACACTAAAGAGGGTTGAAATGGGTATTGGAATGAGGGGTCTTCAATGGAGGCGAAGCACAAGGGGCTCGAAGAAGGCTTCAAGTAGCGACGGGCCTGATTCGGGCTTGGATGCAGGTCAGCCCAAGTGGGCTTGGACCGATCTCGGGCCCAGGCTTGGGTCAGGCTTGAGCCTATATTTTTTAAAAAAATCGGGCCTAAGCTCGGCCCAAAGCTCGAAAAAATTATTCAGGTCGAGCTCGGGTAGGGCTAGGATCCGGTCTGGCTTGGCCCAATTTCAACCCTATTTGCCAGGCGGCCCAAGCCTGGTCCGCAGGGCTCCTGGGTTGAAATTACAAGCTCGACCTAGAAAATTGAGCCAGCGAATCTAAGCCCGATAATTTGACCCAACAAGGATATAGATTGGATAGGCTATTAACCAGAACTACCTTACAATTGAGAACCATGTGCCCATACCTATAGTACCCACCCCACAATTGGGAACCATGTGCCCATACCCACCTCAAGATGGGCAAGATAGGGAGATCTAAATGGGATGGATACAACCATAATTTTTTCTCTTTTTTTTGCATACAAATAAAAAGAAATCTAGGCGTAGAAGGAGAGTGTGTTAGATATATGCCCTAGAAGTCAATCTTGACTGATGCATATCATAATTCTAGAACATGATTTTATACTTAATGGGCACTCTTAATTCCATTCATGTTGTATGTATCCATCGTCAAAAGAATTAACAAAATGATGACACATATTCTCAAAGAATTGAGAATTTGAGCTATTTATCATTGATGGTTAGTTTTAAATTGCTCCTAATCATAGGATCATCATGGGGATGGTGATTGATCCGGACAGATTGGTACACGGATCGCTTCCTTCGGATAGATGAATATCGAATCTGCAGTATAGGGATACTCAAATGAGAGTACAAGTGGTTGATAGAGAAT
>KE509572.1:0-13390 GCA_000441515.1 Elaeis oleifera | reverse complement strand
TAGACTTCTTCCTGTCACGATCGACTCTGCTTCGGGCTTCTTCCTGACTTCGCCAAGGTCCGTACCTCTCCAGCGGCAGGACTTCTACAGCAACCGGACTCCATTCAAGTTTCTACGGTGGTCGACCGCCTTTCGAATTCTGTCCGAGCTTTCACGATAATCGGTCTCCGTCCGAGCTCCCACGGCAAACTGTCTCTGTCCGAGCTTCCACGACAATCGATCTCCATCCGAGCTCCTCTCAGATTGTTGAGACAGAGAGCTATTCAGCTCCACCCGACGTTCCAACCGAGCTTCAGCCATCCAGCCTAAACTCTCTAGCAAGTCACGACAACGGACATCACTACTCTCCGTAACAAACTCCACGTGGTCCCAAACGGCCCACTACCAGGCGGCTACAGACGTCGCTGTCAATCAGTTACGCTCTTCCGTCTATAAAAGAGATCCTCCAGATACGTTCTTCTCTAAGCTAAGAAAAGCTATGCTGTAAGCTCTAAATTTTATCTTTAAACTCTGCTAAAATCCCATTCGAATGCTTCATTTCTGTTGAGATAGAGTACTGACTTGAGCGTCGGAGGATCTTGTCGGAGCACCCCAACTCCGGTTTAGACTTCCTTTGTAGGTTTCGATGGTGACCGCGACTCCCTCGACTCCAGCTTCTCCGACGCTAGTGCGATTTTGCACCAACAACTATAATAACAGAATAAATTATCTCACTTATAAACATGTCTCTAATATAGACAAAGTAGTCTTTTAAACTATATTATGATGTTCATGTGGATGCCTGAACATGAGATATTTATACGCCTTATTAGCGTGTCAAAATATCGGTTCATAAGAACGACATCATATGGATGCCTGAACATGAGATATTTGTACGCCCTATTAGCGTGTCAAAATATCAGTTCATAAGAACGACAAATAATAAATAGATAAACAATGAATGTGGTGTGGCTCTCTATATTTTGTTTTTCTTGGTAACATAGAGAAAAAGAAGATAATTACAGAGGAGAGGGGGGCGGAGGGGGGGGGACCATCAAGATGGTCTAACATAAAGAGTTCCTCTAGCATCAGTTTTCAATAAAAAGATAAAATCAGGATGAAGACTAGAGGCATCTATATGATGAATATTGGCACCAATACCAGCTAACCAATCTGCAGCAGAGTTCGCTTGTCTAAATAGATGAACTGCTTTAATGTCCTGAAATAGAGGGACAAAGTGATGGAGCTCACGAAGCATAAACTGAGTCGCAGATGAAGGGGATTGTCACTTGATCCATTCAATAACCATTGTCGAATCGCCTTTTAGAATGAGCTTGGGATGATGAAAATAGAGGCCACTAACCTTATAGCTTCCAAAGCAGCACGAAGCTTGGTAAATGGCACAGAAAAAAGAGTAAAATCAGCATGCACCTCTACAAAGCATTCTACCAATATAGTCACCCACAAAAAATACTCCATTCTTTACAGAACCGTCAAAGTTTGCCTTCAACCAACCTGGGAAGGGCATCCAATGCACTAAAAGTGAAGATGATAAGGAGCTTCTAGAGCTGCAAATGTCCCAGGGCCAAGAGATGGAATAGGCTTCAATAAATTCTTTGCCATTCTATAAGAGATACATACAATGTGATTTGGAGTAGATGGCTGACTTTGAATTATACGCAAGTTTCTTGCTTGCCAAATATACCAGCCCACATACGCAACCAATGTACGAAAACGTGTATCATGATACTGGGAAAAGAAATTAATTGTCTTCAACATTTTGAAATTGAATAGTGACCCCCAGATTAACCATAATAATATTCTAGACGTCCTTCGCAAGTGGGCATTGAAACATAACATGCTGTACATCTTCATCCATACCACATAAATCACATGGTGGAAAATTTGTATTTAGCAAACCATGTCGGACTAAAACAGCTTTGCATGGCAATTTCCCCCATAAGACCTTCCACCAAAATAATTTAATTCTCGGAGAAGCATGAAGCCTCGAAATGGCAGAGAAGTTCCAACCAATCTCACTACCCTCAGAGCTATGAAGAGCTAATGCATTATAAACCTGTCTAACTTTAACAGATGATGACCTTGATTGATGCCAAGTGCAACAATCCTCGAAAATGTGATTCAGCAAGGGAAGAGAAGTAATTTGATCCACAATATCAAAACTAAATTATCATGAAGAATTTGTAGATCCCACATACCTGGTTCCCTCATTAAAGAAGCAACAGTTTTTCCTTCAAGAGAGGAGCTTATATTCATGTAGGTAGGAGATCGATTCAATGGAACGTAAGAAAGCCATGCATCATCCAACATACTTACTCTAGAACCATCACACAATCGCCATTGAAGAGAATATTGGATAGCCCATGCAGCTGAAGAGATAACGCGCCAAGTGTAAGAAGATTTGTTAGGAGGCTTATAATTATACCATCTCCCTGGAAACCTGTACTTATGAGTTACCACTTGCACCCAAAGAAAGGTAGAAGATAAAAGAACTCTAGCAGCTAAGGTGGCCATAAATGCAGTGCGTCTTAATCTCAAGTCGTGAAGACCCAATCCTCCAAGCCTTTTTGGCTTGCAAATCTTATTCCATGACAAAAGATGAAGACCTTTCTTGTCACTATTGTGACCCCAAGGAAAGCTTTAAAATACCTCTGAATTTTGTCAATTACACTTAATGGAATAGCACAATGAGACATCAAATATAGAGGCACTGAGGAGAGGGTTGATTGAGGTAGAGTTAGACGACGAGCTTGAGATAAAAGTTTCCATTTCCATCCAGCCAGTTTAACCAGAATTCTCTCAATAATGAAATTATAATCAGCCACTTTCAGCCTCTTCCCACCAACCGGTACACCCAGATAATTGAAGGAACCTGTTTTAACCTCAATATTTAGAAGATTCATGATTTCAACTTTGACATGTCTATCAATTGCTGGACTGAATATAAGATGCGATTTTCGAGCATTAATTTGTTGCCCGGACTGAGCACAAAAGGATGATAAAATTTGGAGAAGTTTAGAGACATTCGGAACAGTTGCTTTTAAAATCAAAATCAAGTCACCAGCAAACATGAGACGTGAAATCCTTGGACCATGAGAAGTAGGTTGATAAACCTTCAAGTTCCCTTCCATGACATTCTCGTTTAGCATCCTGGATAGCATATCAGAACATAAGACAAAAAAAAGGGAGACCGGGGATACCCTTGTCCGAGACCCACAGAGGAATGAAACCAAGATGAGGTCATGCCATTGACTAGTACTGCAAATTTTGGTTTAACAACACAGGCCGTGATCCAATCAATGAAGACAGGATGGAAGGAGTAATGGTGTAACATACTGAGTAAGTAATCCCACCTAACATTATCATATGCCCTCTCCATATCAACTTTGGCCAACATCAGTGCCTTTCTCTTCGACGAAATCTCCAACGAGCGAAGAATCTCCTGTAATAGCAAAATGTTATCAGATATACACCTTCCTTGGACAAATGCCCCTGTTCTTGAGAAACCAACCGTGGCATCAAGGATTTCATTCTATTGACCAAAATCTTAGCAATAATTTTATAAACTGAGTTACAAAAACTGATCGGCCAAAAATCTTTCAATTCCAAGGGATTAGAGGTCTTTGGGAGAAGGGCAATATAAGTCATCTTCCAATCTTCAGGCATGCTACGATTTTCTAGAATCTCCCGAACAGCAGCAAATATATCAGATTTAAGGATGGACCAAAAGAATTTAAAGAAAACAGGAGAGTGTCCATCGGGTCCTGGGGATTTATCAGAGCCCAAGCTAAACACGACTTCTCTTAGTTCTTGCTCAGATACTTGGGAAGTTAAAGTATGTTGTCACCTTCTGAGAGGTGGGGAAGATAGTTGGGAAGACTTACGGGACAATCAACAGCCAAGGGGTTCCATTTAGATTCAAAATACTCCTTGAAACTATCCCGAATATCAGTCTCCTCAGTAACTTCAGATCCATTCTTGCTTTTAACTCTCCAAATTCTATTCCTTCTGCGTCTAAGTATGGTACTCTTATGGAAAAAATTACAGTTCATATCGCCCTCCTTCAACCATTGTATTCTAGACTTCTGACGCCAAAATATTTCTTGCTGACGTAAAAGTCCATTGTGCTCAGACAGTTTCCGAAGCAACATATTATATTTTGCCGATGGAAGGCCACCCAAATTAATGTCCTCCTCTTGTAGAGCAGCAATTTCTGATTCCAAGCTTCTAGCTTTTCTAAAGAGATTTCCCACTGTGTTTTTGTTCCAATTCAGGAGCTCTTTTTGTTGCCTTAAGCAAGATACTTATCCGAGTTGCTCTCTATTTATTGAAAAATTATATCCTACATATGATGTATCCCCTCAACGACATATCATGCCAATCCATTTTCATCGCGCGGCTATTGTGACAACCTCAGCTTAAAGAGGGAGAGAGGCTTCGAAAATCTTAGCCTGCTTCTGCAACATCTACCATTATCAGATTGGATCCACGATGAGACGAAATATCTGTATATTCATTTGCTTCTCTACAATATCTGTCTTTTCATTGAGATGACTATTCGGTATGTTTATTGAGAGACCAACAATGTTGCAAATTGGATGATTTCCTTGTTACTAAGTATTTTGGAGACTGAATTTGGCACCTGGATGACATCCATCCAATCAAAAGCATTGCCAATCGACATCTCTACACTAGCGTGAAGCGGATGTGGGGAGATTTGGCACGGTGTACCACTATTGTTCTCTAGCCTTCGATGAGGAGTTCGCAATGAAATCCGTCGACAAGACCCTCCTCTCTGACCCCTTAACCACAATCTCACCCTCCAAGAGGCCAATATCCACCAGTTCGCCTTTGTGAGGGGCTCTCACGACATCTGGTTCCACGTCGCCTACGAGGACATCGAGTCCCTCCACCTCATCCTCAACCTCTACTCAAGCCCTGTCCTGTTCGCCTGCCTCTCTGGACGTGCCCCACTCTCCGAGTGCAAGGTCACCATGGTGATGCTCTTGCTGATGAAGGCGATCACCACGTTGCACGGATGGAGGATCGCCCATCAAGATGTAAGGAAGGGTTTCCATCCGGGAGCCATCCCTTCCTTTTGTCCTCAAGCTAAAGTGGTCGGAATGGCCACATGGCGAAAATGGATTAGCCAGGTGTATCGCCGAGATGGTACAAATGTAGAATGTAGGGTATAACTTCTCCTGTCTATCAAAAAAAAAAACTACAATTTGGCTTTTTGGTGAAGCTAATTGGCATCGCGGCATGGCAAATCATCAACAATATTCCAGTTGGGTTCCCCCACTACTCCTTTTATTCAAAAAAAAAAAACGAAGCTAGGAGGAGATTTTGTTCTCAGAGAGAAGCCATGCAGTTGCGAAGAAAATCTCTGCCACATAAAAATGCGCTAGCTGCACCACATGGTTATTCTTTACCGGATACAATTTATTTCCTCATCATGTTTGTAACGCCAAAAATTCAAGATTTCATTTTTATTGGTTCTCATTGACTGAGGACATGAATTATTGTAGGGTAATACAATAGTTAGATGCATTGGGTCCCGAAGTTCGGCCCTCAGTACAAAAAGACGGTAACGAATAGGATAGTAGACGTGATTGTTGTTCCCATGCAGCATGCATGGGTGAAACCACGCCCTGTCCTGTTACTCGTTATATGAAAACCATCCAATGGTGATTGGCTGCTTTAGGCACATGGGGAGCTGCTGTTCAGGGGTGACGAAGAGAACTGCTCGCTTTACACGCTTGCAATCTGCTGGCTTAGAGGCGGTGCAGCGAAGTGCAGCTGAAGCGAGATGTTGCCCGCTGATTTGTCATTGGAGAGCGAAGCCCAGTCTTGATAGTGAAAGGAGATATGCTTTGTGACTTTTCCGGCGACTAAGGCTTGGAATCTGAAGGCTCCATTGTGCCTTTCTTTCCAAATACTCCAGCAAACCATAGCAACTAATGCATGAATAGCTAGTCTTGAGTTCATGTGATGTGGCAGTATTATATTCCTTTCCCAAAGGTCTCAATAGGATGAGGGCTTCTTGGAGACGTAGTTTCCTATTGGGGTCGTCTCCCAAGTGAGTGCTGAGAAGTCGCACCCAGTCATGAGGTGGTCAACACTTTCAGGATGATTTAGGCATAGCAGACATGGGCTAGGTCCAATAAACCCTTTTTTGATCAGATTATCGGCCGTTAACAATTTATTATGGAAGCATAGCCATGTGAAGATCTTGACCTTCTCTGGAACCGGCATTTTCCACGTGGATTTTCCGAGTGGAGTTCTGACTCCGCCATGGGTAATGAATCTGTAGCAGTTTTTAAGTGATAAGATCTGAGATTTGCTCCATCTCCATTGCTTTGTATCAGAAGCCTCACTAATTTGAATTCTCAAATTGATAGAGAGCAGCAAATTAGCTTCGGCTCTGGCGGTGCTTGGCATCAGTTGATTGAATTTTCTACAGTTCTCAGCTATCGGTTTGAACTCAGCAAAGCTTACATTTGTGTCCAGTGCAAATGTAAACAGAGTCCGTAGCGCCACATGGAGGGGTTCATTGTTCCACCATCTGTCAAACCATAAGGATGTCTGCCTTCCATCTCCTATGTTAGTAGTAGCATATCGGTGGAAGAGGCCGTCAAGTCTGAGAATTCTTCTCCAAAAGGGTGATGTTGAGCTTGCTGAGACAATGGGGTTGAAGCAAGTTTTGGATAATATTGTCACGCTCCAAACCCATACTTGGTTCGCATGACACAGCCGCATATTTTTTGAATGTAATTCTAGCATATATGCAAAGCCTAATATTTCTGAACTAAACATTTAATATCAAGAGATAAACAATTCAAGCAAACTATATATTATATTCTTTACTAAAAATTTATAGTGATTTCAAAAATACATGGTTCAGATATATCCGGTATCAGATACAAACTAAACTACTACTACCTCTCATCCAAAAATTCCAACTCGATCTGACCTAGCTAGATATTCTGTGGCTTTGAAAAAATAGAAATAACAATATGAGCTAACAGCACAGTAAGGATCTCCTAAGTACATACACAAGCATGAAAGAAGTAATAATTCTTGAATCAATATATCCACTGAGAACGTAATAGTTTAAATAGCAAAATTAACAATTGAGTCTTCATGTGTCCATCTCAATAATAATGCCAGAATGTTCATCAAATTTTATATATGATATTTTCATTGCACACAATATTCTATCATCAGTAACTTAGTAACTTTGATATGCTTGTCATATATAATCACATCAACAAGATCAATCCAATTCGAATTTCATTCTTTAATTGTTATTATTTCTATTAACATCAATACCAAACTATGATTAGTATTTACCATTTAATTATGATGTGTGTAATATGGATCCGATTCGAATTTTCAGTATTTCGACTGATCACGATCACACTCCTATTCGTGATTGACCATACTGAAATACCACGTTCTTGTCCGTGGTGGGTCATACTAAAATATCACATTCCTGTCTGTGGCGAGGCCATACCGATTTCATGACTCCTGCAATTGCCTCGATTTTAATTCAGTATAATTCATTTTTTATTTTATTATTATTATCACATTATAACTTTGACACGTGCTATACTCATGCAATTGGCATAATATAGGATCATAAGGATTCAAAGTTTGCTATTCATGCACATATGCAATATCACAACTTCTAATATATGATACCAATTATTTATAATCGATGCACATGATTGTGATTAGAGATTCTTACCTCAAATGGCTAGTGAAATCTTCCTGATGTGCCAACCTAAACCACCGTGCACCTAAAATATTTCATTAACCCTAATCAGCATTTAATGCTAGAAAATTCAGAAATCATTCTATTCTCTAACTTACATAGGAATGATCTAACTTCATTGATTTCTAAGATCTAATCTATTATTCTATACCTATCACAACAATCCATAACTAGCTTAAGAGGTTAAAGGATTTTAGCTCAATTAGTAGGCCCAAAGAAACTTCTCACCGATCTTCTCCAATGTCAAGATGTTGCCCACCTATAAATCAATCTAACCTAATTTAGAAAACTGGGGAAACAAATAAACTAGAAATTAATCTTTGATTAAGATTTAGTATCAGTCCAAGAAGGATATGAGGATAGATTAAAGAAAGACATAGGGATATAGAGGGATTACAAGGGAGATAGTAAAGGGCTTAGTTCATCTTTGGAAAGAGAATGAAAGAACAATTGGATAACTAAGTCTTCAGCTAAAGAGGAATGACAGAGTGTTATTCCTCTCTTGGTGAAGGAAAGGATGGACATGTTATCCATTATTTGGTTATAACTCAAGAGAAGGTTCCTCCTTCAAAACAGACATTAACAAGAATAATATAGCTTATCAAGATGAATATAAAGACAATAAATCAGATTTAGGGTTTAACAGGCAGCATAATATTAAGGCGGATTTCATCTTTCTTTAGAATAGAGATTAACAAAAAAATATAAATTAAAAGAGGAATATAAAATAAAAGAAAAGATTTACGGTTACCTTAGTTGAGGAGGAAGAGGAGACAGGTTGGTATCTTGCACTAAGGACAAGGAGGAGGAGGAGGAGAAGAAGAGAGAGAGAAGATGTGGCAAGAGAGAGCGTGAGAGGGAGGGAGAGAGCTTACATTGTGAGAGAGAAATAGAAATGGAAGAGGTGCAGTGGGGTTCCTTCCGCATGGAACAGGGGAAATAAATCCCCTATTCGATCCTGGCTGTAATCTCCTTGCCGACTAGTTAGGGATGCCTGTGTAGGTTGATACTCGGATCGTACGATAAGCTCCTTCCTCTTAGGACATACATTTGCCTATGGCCTGACTGGCCACAATTGTAACGTACACTTGCAAACCCTATACAATCTCCTATAAAATGAGATCCTCCACACCTATGACATCAAAGAACATTTGAGGGCTACCTTTTGTCTCTTGAAATCATAGTGACTGGCCTCTTGTCCCCGGGTTCAATCATCCTACTACTTTGACCTTGAGGACCACCCGGCCTAGTCTTCTTTCTTAATATTTTCTCTCTTTTTGCTTGAGTATCATTAAGTCCTTTTTCTACAGCCAATGCTTTGTTGAGTACCTCTTTATATGTAGAAAGCTCAAAGTTGGATACTTGCTGTTTAATTTGAGTTCTAAGCCCAATCTCAAACTTTCGAGCCTGATCTTTTTCTTTTCCATTAATCCCGAAGTATAATTAGCTAGCTCTTCAAATTTAACTGCATATTGAGCAACTGACATATTATCTTGCTTCAATTGGCAAAACTCATACTTTAATACAAAACACTACAAGGAAGGTACTTTTCACAGAAGGCTTCTCTAAAAATTTTCAAGTGATATATGCAACATTTGTACCCAATCTTTTCTTTCTATCTTCCACCAACTACGAGCTTCTCCACACAACATGAAAGAAGTATAACAGACTTTCTCCTCTTTAAAATATTTCAACACCTCGAAGATTTGCTCTATCTCACCCAACCAGCTTTCAGCCCCTAAAGGATTAAAGGCATCCTGAAAAGGTGGCGAGGCAAATTTCTTAAATTCCTCCAAGCCAGTATGATGTTCTTGCTGAATTCTAATATATCCTTACTGCTGAGGAGGAGATTGCTGTTGATGCTGTGACTGCCGCTGATACTGTTGTTGTTGCATAATTTGTTGCATCAATTGACTCTATTGTTCTATCATCTTTCTCATATCGGTTGGTACGGCAGTTTGCTCTTGCACCACTCCTAGAAGTGTTGGATCAATTGAGAGGAGTGAACTTACTCTCCGAGGGCAATTCCGGATCTTTCCTATGTCCTTGCCCCTTGGGAGCTACCAGCAGGAGGAGCATCGCTTGCCGATGCAGAGGGAACATTAGTTTGCTGCTTAGTACGCTTCCAAGTATTGAAATCATCAGCAAACTACGTCGGCCTCCTTACATGTCCTCGTCCACTACCACGAACCATCTTAGCCTACACTAACCAATACTTGCATTCAGATTCACATCCAATCCTAGTTATTAGAAATCAAAAGAAGCACATAATTCACGAATATATACTACCTAATGTACACACCCAACTAAAGGTTTGCCTACTCACACTTATCTAAAAGTCTATCCTTAAGAATCTTAAACCTGACTCTGATACCACCTCTATCACACCCCAAACCCACACTTGGTTAGGCACGTGACACGGCCGCATATCCGCTAGAGTGTAATTCTAACACATATGCACAGCTTGATACATCTGAACCAAACATTTAATACTAAGAGATAAACAATTCAAGCAAATCTTATATTATATTCTTTACTAGAAATTTACAGTGATCCCAAAATACACAGTTTAGGAATATCCGGTATCAGATATAAACTAAACTACTACTGCCTCTCATCCAAAAGTTCTAACTCGATCTGACCTAGCTAGATATTCTACGGCTCTTAAAAAAAATAGAAATAACAATATGAGCTAATAGCTCAATAAGGATCTCCTAAGCACATACACAAGCATGAAAAAAGTAACAACTCTTGAATCAACATATCCATTGAGAATGTAATGGTTCAAATAGCAAAATTAACAACTAAGTTTTCATGTGTCCATCTCAATAATAATACCAAAATGTTCATTAAATTCATATATGATATTTTCATTGCATACAATATTCTATCATCAGTAACTTTGATATGCTTGTCATATATAACCACATCAACAAATTCAATCCAATTAGAATTTCATTCTTTAATTATTATTACCTCTATTGACATCAATACCAAACTATGATTCACATTTACCATTTAATTATAATGTGTGTAATACGGATCATATCCAAATTTTCAGTTTTTGGACTGATCACGATCACGCTTCTACCTATGACTGGCCATACTGAAATACTACATTTCTGCCCATGGCGGGTCCTATTGAAATACCACGTTCCTGTCCGTGGTGGGCCATACTGATAAAAATACTACGTTCCTGCCTGTGGCGAGGTCATACTAATAAAAATACCACGTTCCTACCCATGGTGGACCATACTGAAATACCACGTTCTTGTCCGTGATGAGGCCATACCGATTTCGTGACTCATCCAATTGCCCTAACTTTTATTCAATATAATTTATTTTTTATTTTTTTATTATTACACATTATAACTTTGACACGTGCTATACTCATGCAATTGGCATAATGTAGGATCATAAGGATTCAAAGTTTGCTATTCATGCACACATGCAATACCACAATTTCTAATATATGATACTAACCATTCATAATCGATGCAGATGATTGTGATTAGAGATGCTTACCTCAAATAGCTAGTGAAATCTTTCTGGTGTGCTAACCTAAACCGCCATGCACCTAAAATATTTCATTAACCCTAAATCTGCATTTAATGCTAGAAAATTCAAATATCATTCTATTCTCTAACTTACATAGTTATGATCTAACTTCATTGATTTCCAAGATCTAATCTACTATTTTATACCTATCACAACAATCCACAACTAGCTTAAGAGGTTAAAGGACTTTACCTCGATTAGTAGGCCCAGAAGAAACTTCTCACCAATCTTCTCCAATGTCAAGATGTTGCCCACCTATAAATCAATCTAACCTAATTTAGAAAACTGGAGAAACAAATAAATCAGAAATTAATCTTTGATTAAGATTTAGTATCAGTCTAAGAAGGATATAAGGATAGATTAAGGAAAGACAGAGGGAAATAGAGGGATTATAAGGGAGATAGTAAAGGGCTTAGTTGATCTTTGGGAAGGAGAGTGAAAGAACAATTGGATAACTAAGTCTTCAGATAAAGAGAAATGAAAGAGAGTTATTCCTCTCTTGGTGAAGGAAAGGATGGACATATCATCCATTATTTCGTTGTAACTCAAGAGAAGGGTTTCCTCCTTCAAAACAGAAATTAACAAGAACAATATAGGTTATCAAGATGAATATAAAGACAATAAATCAGATTTAGTGTTTAATAGGCAGCATAATATTAAGGAGAATTTCATCTTTCTTTAGAACAGAGATTAACAAGAAATATAAATTAAAAGAGGAATATAAACAAAGGAACGGATTTATGGCTTACCTTAGTCGAGGAGGAAGAGGAGACAGGTTGGTATCTTGCACTAAGGACAGGGAGAAGCAGAAGAAGAAGAGATAAAGAGAGAAGGGTGGCAAGAGAGAGCGTGAGAGGGAGGGAGAGAGAGAGCTTACGTCGTGAGAGAGAAATAGAGATGGAAGGGGGGCGATTGGGTTCTTCCGCACGGAACAAGGGAAATAATCCCCTGTTCGGCCCTGGTTGTAACCGCCTTAGCAGGCGGGCCAGCCCAAAGAATGGGCCGGGCCGGGCATCACAAATCTATGGTCGATTCTGCAGATAGTCTTCTCCTTTGCCTGTGTGGCTACAGGATGTTTCATAAGATAATTAAAACCGTGAAGTTTCCATTTTTGCTGGTCAATTAGGTGAATGGTTATTTTCATGAATGGTTAAGTAGGAAGGATATATGCCCAAAATGTATCGTGGGTGAAGCTTAGTGTTATTAGTTGCTCGGCCTCCTCGACCACCGGTATCCATGTTCCAATTGGACCATACGCGGCTGGGAGTGCGTGCGCGAGTACCGGAGTCGTAACTGGGCTCCGTGGAATCTGAAACATGGGTGAAGCATACTCTGGTCAGGAAATTTGCTGGGTTTGCAATCATTTTCAGATGCCAACCAAGCATCCCAATGTTCTCATGCATCTATTCAGACAAACTGACAAAGACTGGGGTTGCTCCAGATCAGTAATTTGTTGCTTTCAATTTTGACAAAGCAGAAAGATATAGACAATAAGTGCTGTTGGGATATATCGACTGACCCTGATGCCGACTGATCATGTTGCCGACTCACCAATAGATCCCGACACCGACTCATCAATGCCGGCTCTCCGACGCCGACCGGCGCCAACTCCTCTGCGGATCCCGACACAGGCCCATCCCCGAGATGGACCGACCGACCGACTGACTCCGCCCGACTGATAACGGACGACGCCGACAGCGACTGCCGACAATGACCGGCCTGGACGTGTCGGTCCGACTGGCCGACACCGACCGACCGCCCGAAGTCCGACTCCATGCCGAGTGGGATAACGCCGATCCCCCGTCGGGGCGAGCGACTAACACCCAACCTCCACGGACCCTCCGGACACCGGCCACGCTCTGAAGTCACTATCCGACGGCCAAGTCCCGACACATAGTCGGCTAGCCCCTGCACGACCGCCGAACGACCGGCATGGGCTGCAGTCCTGTCAAGGACACGCCGTATGACCGCCAGGGGGCCTTGCTTGCCAGAGACCTGGGGGTTGTCCTACCAAGGACGCCAATTAATTCCTAGGACCTGTCAACCCGTTGACAA
>KE509557.1:20826-33799 GCA_000441515.1 Elaeis oleifera | reverse complement strand
CTTTCTTTATCGAGTCTAAATAGTCCTAAGAACTTCACCACAACATAGGAGTTCATTAGAAGATGAAATATTTTATGATAAAAAATATCAAAATAATTTTTATTAATTTATAATTCATGTACATATATAAAAATGAGCACAACCATCAACAGACTGACGATTGACTTTGGGACACTATTCCCAATATATAGACCCCCCCCACCAACATTTGATCCACTCTGACTTAAGAAATAGGGACATAGATACAAATATGAGACAATGCAAATATGTCAATACACAAATCTTGAATAAGTAGAGTTCAATATGGCTAGGATACATTAATCAATATATATGTATTTGATATGGATTCAAGCGTATACACACATGCATAATATGTATATAAAGAACATCTATATAGTATAGTTAAGCTATCTAAGTAACATCGTATAAACTTTTATAAACTCACTATATAGTCATCCATATCCATACACCACATTTTAATATTAATATTATAAACTATAAAAATGACTATTTATCATTAAAAGCTAAACATTGAAAAAAAGGAAAGACCCCCCCCCCAACCCACCATATAGTCATCTTTCATATCCATATATCCAATCCATGCACCATATTTTAATATAAACATTGTAGACTATAAAAATGACTACTCATCATAGCTAAACATTAAAAAAAAGAAAAAGACCCCCCCTCCAAAAAAAAAAAAATCTATGGAGGTACGGGGTAAGTATTCAAGTGTATCTGGATAGGATTTTTTTTTCTTTTGCTTTGAAAAATAGAGTACCTAAGACAAGTGCTGGAAACATATCTAAGAAATATCGAACAAGCATCAGTATCCAATACATATCCAATATAGATATTGTTGCGGCCAATCCCCTATTGCGCCCGTCGCCGAAGAAAAGCACCTGCAAAAGAAGTCCGTACTGATCAGAATTGTATCCAGCGGAGATCCTCCGATGCTTAAATCAGAGAGGAGTAGTGAACAGCAGATAAAATATCGAAATGACAAAGTATTTGCTTAGAATTACCTTACCAATACTGTTCTTTACCTTCCTTTATAGGTGATTCAGATGTAATCGTTGAGCATGTGATCTTATTTTTTATGGCACTAAAAGGATAATTACCCTAATTATCGGGCCATAATCATGGAGTTAATGGGCTGTTTATGCCTACTAATGATCATGACATGTAGTTGCTAATCGTTTATAATGGTTAGACATGTAGGTTCTGTACATTCTGGCATTATGTGATCGTGGAAAGATAAACCGACTATATATCAGTAATAATAGTATGTTAGTAGTCGTGGAGATCTGAATGAGCATCGATCGGTAACTCTGATATACCGATGGTCATCAGTCGGATATTAACTGAGTTATCATGGTTGTCCGTTGATGGCTGAGAATAGCTGACTGTCGGTCGGTCAACTGATTGTTAGTCGGTATATTGTATTTATGAGGTCGATCTGGAGTCGGAATCAGAGGTCGGTTGAATTGTCCCAATAGTTGCCCCCACTCCCAAGTCCAAGGTGGCCTGAGTGCATATTGTCACGTGGTCTATCACGTTGGACGAAGAGAGTTGTTACATCACGTGTTGCCTCGAGCTTCGATTCGACTGCTGGCATTAATGATTTTTGAAATACGAGAGGTCTCTAGCTGTTTTGTTGTTTTGATATCTGTGAGATCATTATTGGAATGTCATTTTAGGAAGATAATTCGACGTCCAGAGAATCTGGATGATTTGAGTAGATCTTGGCCACATGTCCAAACAACATTGACTCTAAGCTGTTCACGCAGATAATGATGAGGTGGCATGATTTGAGAGCAGGTGTATCGAACCATCCGATCAATGGTCGGTCTTGATGTCACCACATGTCGATATCTGAAGAGATTCTGATTTGACTAATTTCATCCAGACCGTTGAGGGGTTCTATATATATAAAGTTGCTTTCATCTGAATTTTACTTTTACATTTGTCGCTTTTCTCTGCAAGAGAAGGTTCTGCTGCCCCAGTGTTAGGTACTTTCGAGTTCTATTCTTTGCATCATCTTTTGACTTTAGGTTGAGTTCCCCTTTCTTTCTCTTAGGATTTTTCTTCTCTTTTTTAGTTCTCTATTTTCAATGGCAAGTAAGAAAGTTTCATCTTCTCGGGATAGTAGGTCGGGGAATCCGATCGATAATTCTCCTTCCAAAATAAAAGTTTCTTCTTTATCCGAGCCCAATATTGAGCGGCTTTGAAACAGTACCGTATCTCGAAGTAGTATCAACTTTTCGCTCCTGATTCGGATGATCGGATGAACTCTCCTCCTCCAGACCAAGTCACATTTTATGTTGAGGACCTTCAGATCGGTCTTCATTTTTAATTTCGGAGTTCAGTTAGAATATTTTTGACTATTACAGTCTTTGTCCTGCTCAGCTGGCTCTGAATTCTATCCGGTTGATTATCAATTTTGCTTTGTTATGTCGGCTTATCCCGACTAATCCTTGTCTTTCTCTCTTTTGATCTTTCTTTGTCCGTCGTCCTCATCCCAAGGCCCAGGGTTGGTGATTCTTCAACCCGAGAAAAGGCCTTTCTTTCATCTCTAATTTTTATCGTCCATCCATGGATAGAAGAATCAATTTTCTTTATTTCTTCTTCATCTCCCTAGTGTTTCCTTCGTATTGGGATGATCTGAGAACTGGCCCCAACAAGAATAGTTGGGTGGATTCTGCCGATCGAAAAGACTTCTTCCGATTAAAGGATATGAAAGTTCCACCACAGCAAGAGCTGATGACCGAACAGACTCTCTACGATGCCGAACTTAGTTCGGCAACTTCTCTAGGTATAACATAATCAATCATTTCACTTTTCTTCTGTCTGTTTTTGAACTTTGTATTGATCTTTTTCTTTTGATTGTAGCTATGTAGACAAAGGCACGAGTGTCGGCCACTGACATTCGCTTGCATGCTGCCAAGAGGGTAGCGACCGATGCTAGATCTTTCCGACTGCTAAGAAGAGTCGGGTTGATTCTCCATCAGTATCGACAAGAAAATCTGACATTCCATCGGAGACAGCCCCTGAGTCGATCCTAGTGTTGTCAGCCCCGACAATGCTTCTTCTGTCTGAAGCGCCGTCCACTGAAGTCGGGGCGGCGAGGGATGAAGAAGCCATAGTAGAACCATCAACGGCTCCATCAGTGGGGGTTCGGACTGGGTCGAAAGTTGTGGCTGAATCCGAGCAATCTGTAGCTGCGTCAGCTGTTCCTCCAGTGAAACATTCTCGAATGCAGTCGAGCACTGACTTTCTGACGGTCTCAAGCATGCGACCGCCAATTGGAAATCGGGGAAGGTGCCGGCTACTTCGACCAATGATGGGTCATCTGCAGGCCTTCCCACACTCTTCGACATCAGAATTTGTGAAGGTGAGTCGGCCTTGGCCAATCCATTATTGGCCAGACGACTCGTTGAAGCTACTTTTTTTCCAACTGATAGGGAGAACAAGAAGAATCGGACGGTGTCCAAAATGTTCTCTTCTTTCTACCCGACGATACTTGAGATAATTTTCTGACATTCCTCCTCTTTTTTTTTAATCTAACTTGACTTGTCTTCTATTTTCAGTGGACACCTGATATGCACGCTTTAGAGAGCGGATATTGGAAGATCGTCGACTTTCGTCGATCATGGATGGATAAGGTGGCGGCCGTCACTGTCGAAAAGACTGCTGCTATCGAACAACTCCAAACAGCAACTAAATGGAAGAAGAAACTTCAGGAGGAGATCTTCCATATGACGGTCGACCTATAGTCCTCCAAAGTCAAACTTGAGTTGGCTCGTCAGAACATCACATCTCTCGAATCTCGGATCAGGAGCAAGAAGCACTCTATTCATCGACTCTGGAGAGAGAGGGATGGATGTATTGAAGAGCTAGAAGCAGAGCGCGGAAGGCATCGGGCCACCCTGGAGAGGTTGGTATTGGTCGATGCTGAGTCGGCCTTCGTGAAGGTTGAAGCTGAGTCGGTAAGAGACGTCTTGAATCGGGCTATCGAGAACTTCAAAAATTTAGAAGAATTTAAGGAGGAGATTTTTGAGGGCGGATTCGCCTCCTATTGTGTTGGATATGAGGATAGCCGAAATACGGTCGAAAAATTATATCCGAACTTGAACTTGAGCAGCATCGTTCCTCCTGGCTTGAAAGAAGAGGCTGCTGAAGAGGGTGCCGCACCGGTCGAAGAAGATGCACCAACTGCACCAGGGCTTACTCCAACTATCGAAGTTGTGCCGGAGCAAGGTGATGAAGAGAACGACTGGTGATCGGTATAACATTTTTCTTTTTCTTTTTGTAATCAGATAAATTTTGTAATCAAACTTTGGTCTAATTTGTAACTTCTTTAATGAATGAAAAAAAAATTTCTAAGCACAAACTCTCTTTGATATTTTCTCTTTATACTTTCAATATTGTGGAATCATAGTTGAACAACCGATTATCTATCAGTGAATCAGATGTTCAGTAATAACTGCAATAGAGTTTTATTAGTCAAGTATTGGTCGACATACCTTATCTTTTAGGTATTTGGATAGACGGTGATAAGTCGAATACCCTTCAATTGACCATATTCAAACTAGTATGTTTAGATATTTGATAGACGGTGGTAAGCCGAATATCCTTCGACTGACCAAGTCAAGTCGGTATGTTTAGATATTTCCGACTCGATCGGGATCAAATTGGCATAATATTCTGCTTAGTTAAAACTAAGTCGGCATAAGTAGTCATTTGACTAGAGTCGATTTTTACAGTGAAAAATCGAGATATAGTCGGTATGTCAGTTTTTACAATGAAAAATTGAGATATAGTCAGTATGTCAGTTTTTACAATGAAAAATTGAGATGTAGTCAATAAAATCGATCGATTACTTATCGGCCTGATGTCATTTTGTAGATATAGTTGATCGAAGCTTTTATGATTCTAAATTTCAATATTTGTTCTGAATATTGTACACGTGAATAATTTTATTGAAATATATTTTAAATTTTCGACATTCCAAGTTTGAGGAATAGTTGTTCCATCAAAAGTTTCTAGCTGATATGCACCCAATCGAAGTGTCTCGATTATTCTGTAGGATCCTTCTCAATTTGGAGACAACTTCTCCTGATCCAAAGGCTTTGAAACTTCTGCCTTTCTTAGGATCAGGTCTCCTGGATGGAGATCTTTAGCTTAACTTTTGCATTATAATACCGGGCTACTCTTTGTCGATATGCTACCATCCGAACTTGAACCTATTGTCAGACTTCTGAAAGTAAGTCTAAATCGGCTCTCTGATATTTTGAATTACTCAGCTCATTATACTGTTTCACTCTTACTGATGGCAATCCGATGTCAAGTGGAATCATCGCCTCTGTTTCATAGACTAGATTGAATGACGATTCTTCCATCGATATGCAAGCAGTTGTTCGATATGCCCCTAAGATCGGATACAGTTCTTCTACCCAGAGATTTTCAGTTTCATTCAGTCTGGTCTTGAGATCATGTAAGATTGTTCGGTTGGTTACCTCCACCTCACCGTTAGATTGTGGATGACTGACTGATGTGAGCTTGTGCGTAATATAAAATTTTACATAAAACTCTTTGAAGTTCTGATTATCGAATTGTCGATCATTGTCAGTGATGATGGTGTTGGGTAGACCGAATCTACATATGATTGACTTCTGAATGAAGTCTTCCCTCTTACTTTTAGTAATTTGTGCCAGAGGTTCAGCTTCCATCCATTTGGTGAAGTAATCAATGACAACCACTATGAACTTCTTCTGACCAGATGCCGGAGGGAAAGAGCCAAGTATGTCGATTCTCCATTGTGCGAAGGGCCATGGTGCAACAATTGATGTTAGCTAACTGGCCAGTTGATATTATATATTTGCATACTTCTGACATGGTTCACATCTTCGGACGAGTTCAGCTGCATCTTTCTTCATAGTGGGCTAATAATATCCTTGTCGTAAAATTTTATAAGCCAAAGATTTACCCCCAAGTGATTTTAACAAATTTCTTCATGAACTTCTCAGAGTGCATAGTCGGCATCTGTTGGTCTTAAACACTTCAGTAAGGAAAGAGAGAACAATCTCTTATAAAGTCGATCATTCATCAAAATAATTGTGAGGCCATCTATTTAAGTCGTTTGGCTTCTGAAAGATTTGTAGGTAGAGTTCCATCAGTCAAGTACTAGATGATCAGATCCATCCAGCTTGGCTCATCATTGATTGTAGCACTTTTTCGACTTTATCGATGCTGGTTGTTCAAGGTATTCGATGAATGTCCGATCCAGCGAGTTGAATGAAGTGGTTGCAAGTTAGAAAAGTACGTCGGCTCGAGTATTCTCTATTCTTGAAATATGAGAGATCTCAAAATATTTTAGAGTTGATACAAGATCTCTCACCTTCTGAAGATACTTCATCATAATCGGATCTTGGACTTCAAACTCACCTTAACCTGCCTGGTAATCAGTTGTGAGTCGGTGAAGACTTTTAGGTTGTCAATATCAAGCTCTTTAGCAATCTTCAAGCTGGCTAGGAGAGCTTCATACTCGGCTTAGTTATTTGAAGTTTTGAAATTAAATCGAAGGACATATTCGGTTACAATCCCTTCGAAATTGATGAGGATGAGACTGGCTCCACTGTTCTGTGCGTTGGATGTCTCATCAATATGTAACACCCACACTGATGTTAAGTCGGGCTTGGGAGTTTCAACTGATTTATTTTGTCATTAGATTCATCCTCAGGATTATTGTCAGGAATGGTACATTCGGTGATGAAGTTGGCCAAAATTTGTGCCTTTATCAATGGATGTGAGTGATATTGAATATCAAACTCACTGAGTTTTATTACCCACTTTGCTATTCGACCTGAAGTATCAGGTTGGTATAAAATCATCTTCAACGGCCGATCCGTCAAGACAACAATGGGATGTGCTTGGATATATGGGCAAAGTCGTTGTGATGATATGATTAGGACATAAATCATCTTCTCCATCCTTGAATATCTTATTTCGGCATTATGAAGCATCTTGCTGGTATAGTAAATAGGTCGTTGAATTCGATTTTCATCCTCTTGGATTAGTACCGAACTAACTCTTCGTTGAAGTTGTCAAATAGAGATACAAAATTTCTCCGACCTTTGATTTTGTAAATAGCGACTGAGATGCCAGATATCTTTTTAGATCTTCGAAGGACTATCAGCACTCGTCTGACCATGAGAAGTCTTTTACTTGTCTTAAGATTTTGAAGAAGGTAAACATTTTTCTATCAATCTTGAAATAAATCGACTGAGTGCGGCGATCCTTTCATTAAGTTGTTGTATCTCTTTCTTGGAGCTTGTATGCTTCATATTGATGATAGCCTTTATTTTCTTGAGATTGACCTCAATTCCTCGTTGTGACATAAAAAATCTAAAGAATTTTTCAGAAGTTACTTCAAATGCACACTTAGTCGGATTCAACTTCATCTGATACCGTCGAAGTGTGTTGAAGGCTTCTTTCAGATCTCAAACATGATTAAAAATTTGAGGACTTTTCACCAGCATATCATCTACATAGACTTTCATATTTCGTCTGATTTGTATCTTGAATAGTTCATTGACTAGTCGTTGATAAGTATCTCCGATATTTTTAAAATGAATGGTATTACTTTATAATGGTAGATATTTTTGTCGGTTATAAAGGCTGTGTGCTCCTCGTCTTCAGGCGCCATTCGAATCTAATTATATCCTGCAAAGGCATCCATAAAGCTCAAGAGTCGGTGTTCTGAAGTTGCATCAACTAGTTGGTCGATCTTCGGTAAAAAAAATTATCCTTCAGACAAGCTTCATTTAGATTTGTATAGTCAATGCAGATTCTTTATTTTCATTGATTTTTCTCACCATCACCATATTGACGAGTCAATCGGGATAATTAGATTCTCTGATGAAGCCAGTCGTGAGGAGCTTGTCAATTTCTTCATCGATGATCTTCTGCCATTCAGGAGCAAAAGGCTTTCTTTGTCTCACCGGCCTAATTTTGGATTAATATTTAGCCGGTGAGTTATTACCTCTGAAGGAATAACTGGTATATCAGTAACCGATCAAGCAAAATATCGATGTTTGCTCTTAGTAGATTTATCAGTTGTTGCCATTTTGGATTAGACAGCTGCGATCCAATTTGGACCGTCTTCTCAGGATCTTTTTCTTTTAGCTGAATGGAAATCAGTTGTTCGGCTGATTCACCTCTTTCTTCATTTTCTCTTTGATCCAATTTATCGATGGATAAAGAGTCTTTAGATTGATTATTTTGTATAGAGACGAGGAAGCAGCATCGAGCAAGCTATTGATCTCCACGTATTTCTCCAACTCCGTTTTTTATTGGAAATCGGACCAGCAAATGGTATGTTGAAACTATTGCTCTCAGGGCATTAAGTCCGGATCGTCTGAGTATGGCATTATAAGCTGAGGAAATTCGGACGATCGTGAATGTCAAGAGAATAGTACTCTGTTGTGGATCTATTCCTGCGGTTAATGGAAGAATGATTTCTTCTTCCATAGCAACTGCATTCTCAGTGAAACCGACTAATGACATCGAGACTCTTCTAAGTCGGTCCATCGATAGTCGTATTTGGGAGAAAATTGAGTAAAACAGAACATCAATTGAGTTTCTATTATCCACCAAAATTCTTTTTACATCATAGTTTGTTATCATCGTCGAGACAACAACAGCATCATCATGGGAAGTTTGTATTTTTCGAATATCATCTTTCAAAAAAAAATTATATTATTAAATCATCATTTCTTCATCGATTCTTCTTCGAAAGTTGCCCCTCGATCTTTCTGTTGTCTAGAAATCATATTGATGACTCCTGTTGTTGGTCGATTGTTGATTATTTCCTCAACTTGTGGCTGAGACTGTTGATCGGTGGGAGGTTGAGTCGGACGATCTCATCAAAACTTTCTAAGATAGCCTCATCGAATCAGAGCCTCTATTTCATCTTTGAGTTGGATGCACTGTTCGGTATCGTATCTGTGATCACGATGAACTAACAGTACTTCTTTTTGTCATGGCTCCTTGATGGCGCCTTCATTGGTGGGGGGTGTCGAAGATACTCCTCTCCTTCGATCTCCATCAAGATCTATGCACGAGGAGCAGAAAGAGGAGTATAGGAGTCATACTTGCCATAACTATTTGGCTTTGGACTCTGTCATCGAGGTGAAGCTCGTTTATTGATGGTTGGCCGACTTGATTCAGTCGGAGCTTCACTTTTCTGCTGCTTCTTTTTCTGATCTTTTTTTTTGTTTGGCGTCAGTCAGAAGCTCCCTCATCTGTGCGGATATACTTGTATGCACACTCCAAAAGTTTGGCATAGGTTCGAAGAAGAGTCTTATCCAGAGAATAAGTGAACCTGAATCCCCTCAGACCCCTCTTCATGGTCGATATGGCCATATCTTCATTGAGATCCCTGACCTCAAGTATGGCCGCATTGAAATGAGCCACAAAATCTCTCAACGTCTCTATCTCGCCTTGCTTAATGGAGAAGAGACTGTCTGATGTTCGCAGTATCTTTTGGCTAGTACTGAAATGTATCATAAAAGAATGCTCGAACTGCTCGAAGGAGTATATGCTCCTGGACTGAAGCCCAGAATACCAGACTCAAGCAGCCTTTCGAATAGTCATCAAAAAGTCGATGCATAAGAGGGCATCGGTTGCCCCTGGATCATCATGAGAGCCTTATAGCTCTCCAAATGATCAATTGGATTGGTGGAGTTGTTGTATGGCTCCATCTGTGGCATCTTGAACCGAGATGGAATCGATTCATCCAGGATATGCTGAGAGAGAGATTGGGTAGTGTGGAAGTCGTAGTCACTGGAAGATTTCTGACCTTTTACCTGAAGTCAGGCAAGTTGACAGTCGATCTCTTTGAACTTGCGCTCGTAGTCGTCGAGCCGCCGTTACCAAAAAATTCAGGGGTAGAATCTCCTGAAGAGCTTGAAGATGGAGAAGCAGAAGGCGTATGCAGCCTTTTCCCTTCTTGATACTTTGTACATGGGAAGGAGAGGGAGAATGTTGCGAAAGATGGGTGGCATGATGGGAGTACCGAGAATGCGGTTGCCCATCTCGGTAAGAGTGTTGAGATGGTCGCTGTTCTGGAGATGAGGAGGGAGAACGCCGCGGAAGACGGCAGTTGTGCCTAGATGGCATTGAATGAGCCACCGTCTCCTCCATCGGTGGTTGCTACTACTGTTGTATTTGTTGCTGTTGGAGGCTGTGGACCGCCTCCGTTAATACCTTCATTTGCTGCATTAGAGCAGTAATTTACGTATCCATAGTGACTACAAGACACAAAGAGCTGGGCTCTACCAATGGAGATGGGGGAGGAATATCTTTCCGACGGAAAGATTGCCTTGTAGATCTTATTGAAAGTTGAGCTCTGATTTTTGCCATGATTGCTCGTATCGAGTCCTTTTCTGATGCACCAATCTGTTGCGGCCAATCCCCTATTGCGCCCGTCGCTGGAGAAGAGCATCTGCAAAGAAATCCGCACTGACCGAAATTGTGTCCGACAGAGATCCTTTGATGCTTAAGTCAGTAAGGAGTGGTGAACAACAGATAAAATATCGAAATGACAGAGTATCAGCTCAAAATTGTCTTACCAATGCTGTTCCTTTATCTCCCTTTTATAGGTGATTCAGATGTAACCGTCGAGCACGTGGTTTCACTTTTTGTGGCACTGAAAGGGCAATTATCCCAATTATCGGACCATAATCATGGAGTTAATGGGCTATTTATGCCTACTAATGATCGTGACATGTAGTTGATAACCGTTTATAATGGTTAGACATGTAGGTTCCACACATTCCAGCATTATGTGATCGTGGGAAGATAAGCCGACTATATATCGGTAATAATAGTATGTCGGTAGTCGTGGAGATCCGAATGAGCATTGATCGATAACTCTGATATATCGATGGTCATCAGTTGGATATTAACTGAATTAGTCGTGGTTGTCCGTTGAGGGCTGAGAATAGCCGACTGTCAGTCGATCAACTAATTATTAGTCGGCATATTATGTTTATGAAGCCGATCTAGAATCAGAATCGAAGGTCGGTTGAATTGTCCCAACAAATATAGCATGTGATCTGAAAATATCCATGCCTCCTAAGCTTCAAGCTATTTAAAACCGTCACAACCATTCAATTAGGCTGCATATGCAAGCACCCAGCCATATGCAGCCACTCCATGGCCCAGTATGCAGCACAATGCATATAGGTATTGCATATGGCAAAGAGGGTACGTCCTAGGTGCCTCGCATGATATTGTTGCTGTATACATGGCAGCACATTCTGCCTTTTAAAACAATGTTCATAATTAAGAATTAGGCATTTGATCCGTAATTTAATAAGAAGATGAGGATTAATGCTTTACAGCATGCTGATCTTCATTTATTGCAATCCTCACCCCCATCAAGGTTAGATGCTAACTCCCCATAGGTCTGTTTCACGTTCCTGAAGACCTAGATGACAAATAGAGAAAATGAGAGCAAGTCCCGAAATATGGGAATCTTCAGGAATGCTTCTTCACCGGTCACCACGGCTAGAGGTAATGGAAGAAACAAAAAAGGCCAAAAATGCCTGTCATCACTGCCCAAAGGCTGGGGCGGGGGGGGGGGTTTAAGACCATCCTGCACAGCATGTCAAGTAGAAATCTAGGGGTCAACAGTTCTTGGCTCTGATGCTTCAAGGATGTCGAAGCACACTAAGATGAGGACAACAACCTCACAGATCAACAGGTGATATGCAGAATATGGGGCTCCCACCAAACAATCAGAAAAAAGCGATATAGAGGGCATCAATAAGGCTCAACAAGGCTGTAAGGTCTCAAAATCTGGAGGGCTTGATGGAAAAGAGGAAAAGTAAAAGGTGCCTAACGAAAGAGGCTGGGGACAATGGAAATATCCTTTCCTTGAGCTTCTTTCTACATGAAGTTGTCAGCAAAATCTTAAAGCAATACTTTTCCAGAATTCTTAGTTTAAATTTGTAGACAACTTCCTCACAGATAACAGTTTACATACAAAATAATAACAAATAAAAAAAAATAGAACTTTCAAGTTCCTGTATTATGTCAATTTTTAGCAACACGCTCAAATATTTTCTTAGAAAAATAAAACAATGTGCACCAGAATCCTTAAAATAAATGCAGTGCAAATCTTTGGGTTAAAATAAGTGCAACAGCAGCACCACATAATACAGTTCCAATATTACAACTACTAAAGATATAGAGGTATAGGCGAACATGAAACTGCATGCATATGCATTTCCATAGCACCAAAAGTACATTAATCATATTATTTATAAGACACCACTAGCTTAGAATATACTTTTTCTCAACTGTTAAAATTCTTGGTGATTCATGAATAAATAAGTTTCAAGCATTGCTAGTACACCCTAAGGTTCAGTAGCCAGGGCACCACCATTCATGGAGAAGTCACTTTGCCTACCAGTTGCAATTTCCCTGAACTTCTTCCTTTACCAATAGAAAAGGTGTTTAGAAGTTATGAAGATCGGACTCAATTCCTATGGTTATGCAATGAGGCATCATCAAGTTATATAGGGCCTTACATAGAATATCAACCTTCACATCTGCGGTAGAGGCTGCAGAAGCCAAATAATATCTGTTGGTGCAAAATTCTACCGACGTCGGAGAAGCTGGAGTCGAGAGAGCCACGGTTGCCACCGGGACCTGCAAAGAAAGTCTAAATCGGAGTTGGGGTTGCTCCAGCAAGACCCTCCGACGCTCAAATCAATTCTCTACCTCAATAGAAATGGAGTGCTCGAATGAAAATTTTAGCAGAGTTTTGAGATAGAGTTTTGAGCGTAGAGAAGAACGTATCTGAGAGTCCCTATTTATAGACGGAGAGCGTAACTGATTAACAGCGACGTCTATAACCGCCTGGTAGTGGGCTGTTCGGGGCCACGCGGAGTTTGTTACGGAG
>KE509547.1:29051-39512 GCA_000441515.1 Elaeis oleifera | reverse complement strand
AGAGCAACCCCACCTCCGGCTTAGACTTCTTTTGCAGGTCCCGGCGGTGACCGCGGCACCCTCGACTCCAGCATCTCCGACGCCGGCGGATTTTTGCAGCAACATAGGTCAAAGTCCCTGTAGGATTGCTTGGATAACTTGACCTTAGAATCGATACGGTTTAGAAATCCTTACCTTACTTTAAGTGACCATGGGATGAAATACTGGCATTGTAATCGAGGGTTGAGTCTCATTTGATAAATCTGTTGACTATGTTGCATCTTCATATTTGGTGAATCTAGTGATGGCATCTCTTTTTTTTTTTGGTGGAAAGTAAACTCCATTATACAACTAAAATAACAAACTGTTCAATTACAGCAGGATCCTGTGAGGTGAATATACGAAAAATAGGCATAGAAAAAGGAAGAATATACACAGGGTAAGTAGTGTATACTGTAATACATTGAAAGCTAAAAGAAAGGAGTAAAGAAAAAATGCCTGTTGCTTGCTCTGGAAGCCCGTAGGATCAGTAATACTTGAACCCAGAAGTATTATGGAAGAAATCCAAAACAGGTAGCAAACCTGGTCAGTATATAAGAGTAATTTCAGTCCAAAAATAGTATATGATCTCCGCTCCAACTTGGCTGGGCAGGTCCCTGTAGCATACATACAAAAAATAGTCCAACTGAAAAGCACCAAACATATCAGAAGTGAAGACCCAAAGCCACATAATAGAGAGCTGCATGACCGACACACTCTGAAAATGACCCCGTATATGCAAGACCCTGTCTGAAACAATAAACAATAGTAAGCTGCGAATCAAGAAAGGAAGAGATGATGAACTATGCATTTCTGCAATTGCAACGGACCCCACTCAGCTGTAGGAAATATAATGACAGAGAAGAGATAGAATGCCAAGCTCTTAAAAATCCTGTTGGCTTGAGGACAAAGTTCCAAGTAAAACATAAATGTAGTCCGCAAAACCTTGAAATGAAATAGTGTCATTATGATGAGACATTGACCCCCCAAAAGTGTATCAGAACAGCTAAAACTTTTGAAAATAATAGAGATGCAAGGATTGAACTCAGAGCCAGTGCAAATATCAAATCCATAACAACATCCCCAATATCTCAGCTTGCAACAACAAAGCAATTGCTGATCTGGCATCAGAAAGCTAAAAACCCCATATAGGATTGAATAATAATCCATAGATTTGCATACTGGCGTCATCATCGTTCATCACAAATCCCCCAAGAGTCTGCTTGAAGGATATGAAGGAAATCCGAAGCAAAAGGGCCAGACAGACCAATATCGAAATCAGCTTTTTTAGCTAAATTAGTAAGAAAATCTGCAGCGATCTATTACCCTCATGAAAGATATGAGTTACACAGAAATTGTGAAGAAGATTTTTCCAAACAAGCAGATCCTGTAGCAATGGCTCTGATAGGGCAGAAGCATCAGAATTTAAAAGCCATTGAATGACAGTAAGGGAGTCCCCCTCTACCCACAGTTTATGCAACCTTAAAGTCATGAACAGCCACTGCCACCCCCAACTAGACAGCGACCAATTCAGCATATGGGATAGAGCAGTGGAGTGACCTTTTAACCCCTACTTTAACAAGATTACCTTGATAATCTCTAATTATGAAAGCCGCACCTGTGCACTGTGATGAGATGGAGGCATCGAAATTAAGTTTTAGAATACCCATGGGAGGAGGAAGCCAACCAACCAATTTTATGTTTCTAGGTGCCGACTGAGCCGGCAAAATATCTCCCCAGCTCCACGGGCTTTCCTGTGTGCCAGCAGAAGAAGATAAATCTGATACCAAAAACATAGCCCTCCTAAACACCTGCACCGGAGAAATAGTAAGCTGCTGAAATGATCTTTCATTTCGCGCTGTCCATATAGACCATGCAACACAAACCATAAACAGCCTCAGCCACTTCTCTACCTGGGAAAGCAGCGCGCATTGCTCTAACTCCGGCAAAGAAGAAGGTCTGAAGTCCATTCCCAAGGCCCGAGCAGTGGCAGCCCAGCAACTTTAGCAAAGGAACAATCAACTAGAACATGATCCTCATCCTCAACAATATGGAAACATAAATCACAATATTGCTGGTTTATAGGAATAATGCCCCTTTGAGTTAACAACTGCTTGCAAGGAAGCTTTCGCCATATCACCTTCCACCAAAAAAGCCTTCACCTGCATTGGCACAGCAAGCTTCCAAATCTCTTTGAACAAAGGATTACTCTGAGCAGCCCATCTTTCTCCTCCATTTGTTGGATGTCTTTTAATCTAACAGTTTTACTTCTAGTTGTGCCCCAATAAAGTTGATCAGGGCAATCATTATATGCTAAAGGAATAGCAGTAATTCGGCTCATCATATCAACAGAAAATAAGGAGGCTAATTGTTTAAATCCCACTGTCTGTCAGAAGAGATGAGATCTTTTACACTCCAGTTAGCATACTCCAGCTCTGTATTGATTAACATAGGGGATAAACAAAGAGGAATAGATGAGAGCCATTGATCATTTATCAAATTGATTGAACTACCATCCCCAGTTACTCAATGAAACTTAAAAAGCACACAAGTACCATGAGCTGAAATCTTTGCCCATATACTAGAGCACCGAGGAGGCCTCCTGTAATGATACCAGGTTCCAGTAAATTTATATTTGGCCATAATCAATTGAGCCCATAACCAATGAGGTTTGAGAATCAACTGTGCAGCCAATCTACATAAAAACTGCTCCCTCTTTGCTGTTAGAGAGGCAATACCCAGCCCACCCTCATGCTTAGAAGAACAAATCTTCCCCCAGGACACTACATGCATACCTCTCCTATCCGAAGAGTGACCCCAAAGAAATGCCCGATATTCTTTTTCAATTATGAATCATAGTGGCAGGAATATTAACTGAGGCCAAGGAATATAGGGGTAAGGTAGACAGAACAGATTGCATGAGCGTCATGCGTCCAGCAAATGAGAGCAATTTCCAAGACCCACCATCAATTTGTTAATTACTGCTTCTCTAAGGTAATTAAAATCATCTGCTGCCAACTTTCTGCCAGCAACCGGTACACCTAAATATCTCTAAATCCCTCTTTTTTGGACATGTGAAATAAAGCACATATGGTGCGCCTATCCTACGTGGTGTAGAGGGGCTGAAAGAACAAAGAAGGATTGATTCAATTGCTGACCAGACATAGAGCAATAAGTATCAAAAATTGATTTGATACATAAGCTATCCCGCATCTTAGCCCTTGCCCCAAAGAACATCATCAGCATATAGCACATGAGAAATTTTTAGACCACTCTACCCTAGATTTTATACTCTTAACAAAGTTGGTCAACAGCATACTTAATCATCTTAGAAAGTATTTCCGAACATAAAATATATAAGTAGGGGGATAAGGGACATCCTTGCCGCAAACCTCAGATAGGGAAGAACCAATCAGTAGGTGAACCATTAATTAGGAGTGCACATGATGGCATCTTTTGATAGTGCAGTGTTTAACATTCCTTCATCTTATATTTTATTTCATGAGTTTTCATCTAGTGATTCTATTGGTCGAACTATTATTCGATGCTTTGTTGTTGTATGTTCTAATAAAGTAGGATTAGACTCATTTACAATAGCCATTTGTGATGTCAATAAATATAATGGAGCAATCATTAGCTTTATCATCAAGCATACCAGAAGAAATAGGAACATTAGCAGTAATAGATGGATACTAAGTCTCTGCATGTTGCCATCATTATAGATAAAGAGTTCACCATTTGTAGGACCAAATGCAAATAAAGAAGAAGGATCTGCAAATAGAAATGTCAATTCATCAAATATAACATAACAAGAAATGTATACCTAGTTTGTAAGAGGATGTAGATGATGATTCGCAGAAAGTCAATATGACAACTTTTATGGAGATTCAACCATGATAATTTTAGTAGAAATATCATGGCATTTATGGAAACTCAAAACCATGCTCATAGCTTAGAAATCAGTATTCAGTCACCTGAAGAATCATAAGTGAAATTTTGATTTTTGAATCTTTAAATCTTGATTTAGTCTTTAGGTCAATTGATTTAGCATATGGATGTCTATCGACTCGACCAACTACAACTTATTGGTTTGATCTTGAGCACTGTTTGAAGGGAAGCGTGGTGGTTTTGTACATGCATTTTAAAATTTTACAGAGCAACATATATAGATTAAATAATTTAATCAACAATACATGCATAGATCAAATCTAAATTATCATACAAGATCTATGACATGAATTAATATGTATGTATATAAATCTAAAATCTAAAATTCAGTAAATATAGATCATATTTAAATATGATCATATTTAAATATGATCATGGATAGCAGATCACTGTAATATGATCATATTTAGATCATATTTAAATATGAATTGAGTTTAAAACTTGATACCTGAGTACGGATAGTAGATCACCGTAATTGAAATCCATGATAATTAGTTCTTTATGATACTCAGTAGCCGTACACTCGTTCGGCCTCTACAGATATCCATACGAGGCTCTTGTGCTGATCGGTATCCTCGGAAGTGTTAGCTCATGATGACATCTTTTATTAACTGATCTAAGAGGAACATGAAGAAGACGAAGAATAAAGAGATCTGCTTCTTTTCTTCCTATATTCATGCATCAGATTTCTACGATAGAGATCAAAAGAAGAATCTTTTCTTCTCAATTCTCCCACGCATAAGAAAGAACCTTTCTCTCTTCCTTTCACACCTTCAAGAAGAACTTTTCTTCTCTGATTTTTCATGATAAAAATTAGATCTAATCTGATTTTTCATGCAAAAAATTATATAAAATTCTAAGTCCTAGAAGAATAAAAAAAAAGACCTAAGAGAAGAGCTGTTCTTCTCTTTTTTTCTCCTTTTTTCTTTATGATCTAGATCCCTAGGAAGTGCCCAATGCCCAACCAATTTTTTTGATATTTTTTTTCTAAATTTTTATATTAAAAATTAGATCAAATCTAATTTTTATACTAAAAAATTAAAAAAAAATCAAAGAGAAGAACTCCTTTTCTAAGGCTGTGCACTAGAAAGAAGACCTTTCTTCTTCCTCCCATTGGGAAGAATTTTTTTTTTCTATTTTTTACTATAAAACTAAGAAGAGGGCTTCTCTTTGATGCCTTAGAATTAGCAAGCAAAGGCCATGAAAACCCTTTCGAAAAAGCCCTTGGCGTGGAGGATTAGGAGGAGCCTTAGTTGGATGCCCCACCTCCTAAATTAATGGCGGCACATAAAAAAGGGGAGGGATGCCAAAAATTCATGAGAGAAGGAGGAGAGGGCGTGGATATCACTCGATGAAAAGATGAGAGACATAGGGAATATATAGCACATGGGGTTTATTAGTCAGTGATGGAAATATAGACAGTTCTATACATGCAATTTTAAATTTTGCAGCAGATCTTGACAGATTAAATAATTTAACCTATATTACATGCACAAGATCTAATCTAAACTACAATACCAAGACTTATGATATGATTAAATATGTGATTAAGATCTAAAAATAAAATCTACATCGATCACATCGATGCTCTAGATTAGATCTAACCCTTAGATATAATCAAACATGATCTAACGAGTTCAGAACTCATTATCGAAGCACAGATTGCTGATCTCCATAATTGTATCACATGGATTAGAGTTCTTTCAGGTTGCTCGTAGCCGCATAAAGATGTCTGGCCTCTATAAATCATCCACACGAAGAACGGTTGCTAATCAGTCTCCTCGAAAGTGCTAGCTCGCGAAGATCTTTGATGGCTGACCTTCTTCTTCTTCTTTTAATCTCTTAGACACTCTAGAGAGGGAGAAGAATTAATGGTGGAAGGAAGAGAGGAGAAAGGCTATTTAGAAGAAACTAATTTCATCTAATTCACATATTGGGCATCCAATTATTGGACCCCCTTTTTATAGATGGGGCTAGGGTTTAGGGTTAAGAGGAGGCGCCAACAATTCCCACGCCAACCACCATATGGGGCATCCCACATTTTTGTAAAAATATATGATGGCATGAGAAAGAAATCGGATCTTTCTCATGCCAACCAACATCTCAACACACATGGGGAAAATATTTTTGGCGCTATCATTCTTGGCCAAGAAATCTAATTTCTTTCCTTCTAGTATCCTTATCTTTGATTTGGATCAAATTCAAATCAAGAAAGAGATAAGGACCATGACTCATCATGAGTGCCGCCCACCCCTCTCTGCACCCTCCTTTCTCATGCCCAAATATTTCATGCAAACTTATTTTTCGTGTAAGGAATGATGTGGGACCTAGGGCATGCGCAAAGGAGAGAATCCCAGTTGGCTAGAGCTCTTCGTTTCTAATTTGATTTCAATCTAAATTAAATTTGGTTTGGACCCAATGAGAGGAAAAAGCTAATCTAATTAGGAACACAATCTCCTCAATAGATTTCTAACCTAATTAGAAATTAACTGAACCTAAGTTCTGATCTAATCAGGAACAAATTTCTCTTGCAATTAGGTTAGATCTAATCAAATCCAATCCAAGTCAAATTGAATCCAATTCAATTAGACTTGATCCGAACCTCTTTGTTCAATCAAATTAAGTCAATTAGCAATCTAATTGCTAATAAATCCTTCATTACTAGTAGAGTCTCAGTCTAGTGGGACTCTCCTCTAGAGTTCCAATCTAGTGGGACTCTTCACTAGAGGCCCAATCTAGTAGGACTCTTCAACCATCTGATCAAACCGAATCTTCTAATGTGTGTGACCCCATAGGTTCGAATCTAAGCTGGTAGCACAGGAATAAATTTTATCCTAATTGATGTAACCATCTAGCAATGGGACCCGATGTCTGGATAGATCGAAAGATTACAAAGCAACATTCTAGAATCTACTGACGTATCGTTACCGTATAATCATTTCTTTGATCCTAATGCTCAAGGTGATCTAGGGTTTAATTGTCAACCATAAAATAGTCAATCGCATTATATTTTAACATTTGAAATTTATCACATAGATTATCCTGACCAAGATTTTACTAAATTGAAATACACTAATGCATTAACTTCTATTATTCAGAGGGATCAATTCCATCTTGACTCACACATCGACTTGATAAGTACTTGACTGCACCTAAAAATCTTCCGTCACTGAATTAGAAATTCAGATAGTCTGATATCAAAGTACAGTGAGTTGCTTATAAGTTACTATGGTGATATCAGATCGGAGGAACACTTATACCCATATCCTTCATGAGTTACTCTTGACAGCAGAGTGCTCAGTATTTGATCACGTTCGGTGCAAATGTACTCCTACATTCTACCTGCATGCTATACTAGTGTCTCCACACTCCTTAATTAAGAGGATAATTAATCCATATGGCACACAATGACTTATACTTGATATTGCTATCATCCTATTAATAGCATATCATTTGGTTGCGAACATATTTTAAGAACTAAATGATAAATCCTCCTTCGTCGATTAAATATAATTCTAAAGACTTCATCACAACATAGGAGTTCAAAGAAGATGGACAAATATAATGAAAATCAAATAACTTTTATTAATAAAATTTATATATAAAGTACAAATATGAGCACAATCATCAAGAGATTAATGATTAACTTTCAGACACAATTTTCAATAGTTAGTTAGCCAAGTTTGGTTGAGTCATAGTTCAAATAGGACTCAATTAATTCTTGGTCAAATCCATAACTAACTCTAAGACCAATTCTAATCAATTTAGGAATTAGTTATAACAAACTAACTAATTAGGTCCTAGTCCAATTAGAAAACCAATTAGGCCCTATTAGAAAGTTAGTTAGATTAAAACCCCATCTGTGGAAAGTATTTTTTGTTCAATAGGGCTTGATCCAATCAAACCTATTATCCAATGGAGTTTGATCCAATCAAATCTAAATCAAATTAATTAAATTTCATTCAATTAAATTTGATTTGAATCTCTAAGATCAATTGAAACAAGCCCTAAGATCAGTTAGGGCTTGATCCAATCAATCCAAAGAAATCCTAATTGAATCCAATTCAATTAGATTTTATCCAATCCCCATTGCTCAATCAAATTGAACCAATTAATAATCAAATTATTAATTAATTATTTTCTAATTTATCAATTATTAGTAAATAATTTATTGTAATCTTTACACAGGATTAATCATGAATCACATTGATAATTAAATCCTTCAACGATTCATAATCGTCGATCAGCCATTTGATCAAACAGTACTTCTATATATGTGACCCTATAGGTTCGAACCTAAGCCAGTAGTATAAGAATAATTCTAGTACTAATCGATGTAACCATCTGACAATGGGATCCGACATCCGAATAGACCAAATGTATGCTCAGCAACATTTTAGAACCTACGTGGATATAGTTACCATATAATTCATCCTTTTGACTCTCAATGCTCAATAACGATTTAGGATTAAACTATCAACCTTAGATGAGGGGTCCACATTGTATCTCAACTTCAAAAATTCTGTGACTCCTCACTAGGAATACTCTGGCTAGAGTTTTGTTGAATTGAAATACAGTGATGCTTCATCTTCAATTTTATTTGGAGTGGTCAATCCCATCTTGACTAACACTCAGACTTCACAAGTACTTGACTATATCCAGAAATCTTCCATCACCGAATTAAAAATTTGGATAGTCCGGTATCAAAGTACAGTGAGTTGCTTGCAAGTCATCGAGGCAGCCTCAGATCAGAAGAACACTTATATCCATATCCCATCAGAGTAATCCTTGATACCAGAGTACTCTAAAGTTGGTCACGCTCAGTGAAACATACTCCTACATTTCATCCGTATGCCATACTCATGTCACCACATGCCTTGGTTAAGAGAACAACCAACTAATATGGCACACAATGACCTACACTCGATACAATTATCGTCCAAGTAATAATTGTATCGTTTGGTCATGAGTAAAATTTAAGAATTACATGATAAATCCTCTTTTATCATTTTGGAAGTAGCTCTAAGGACTTCATCATAACATATGAGTTCTATTTAGAAAGATGCATTCTTTATGATGAATCTGTCAGATAATATTTATCAATTTATAATTTATATACATACATGGAGCGCAATCATCTAGAATCTAGATGATTGGCTTTAGGATATATTTTTCAACAACTTTCACTTGGACTAAAGTCAATCAGATCGGTATTAAATATCCATCTTCCATTTGTGATCATCGAACCCCTTAGATCCGATTACTCTAGTCAATGCGTCAGCCAAGTTCTCCTTTCAGTCAATCTTTCGAAGGTTGACTTTATCTCAATCTTATCTAGCAAAGTGATTGCAATGCAGAAAGTGTTTGGTTCTCAGATGGAACATCGATTCTTTAGCTTGAGCTATGGTTTCGGTGCTGTTGTCAATACAGAAGAATTGGACCATCGACGGAGGGTGCCACTCCAAACTCACTGATGAACTTTCATAACCAAGTAACTTCTTTACCGGCATCAAATACCATAAAGAACTCCGCATTGCATAACAAAATTGGCTACTAAATACTGCATGAAACCTTTTCGGTATGTTGCTCCTCTTTTTAGGGTAAAACATAACTTGACATAACTTTATCATTTCGATATGACTAGAAACTGAAATCTGCATTCTACAAGTTTTAAGTCAAATTCTTCATAAATGAGTCATTGGTCCTTAATATTTCATAAATACTTAAGGATGGTTCTCATAATCTTCCAAGCTTTTATTGAGAACAGAGATGACAATCAAGCTTTTATGTTCTGTAATATAAGGATGTCATTCTTGATTAAGAGAATTTCATCTCAAACAACATAAAGAATACTATTACAGAACTATTAGCCCATTTGTATATATAGGATGCTGCTTCATTCTCAACGAAACCATACATTCAAAATATATATTCTAACTCTGAGAAGCTTGATTCAATTTAAATGGATTTAAGGATTGTCAAAGAAAAATATTTGTCATAGTCAACACTATAACTTTGATGAAATTTTTTGGCAATCAGACAGAATTAATAGGTCTCCACCTTTTTGTCTGCGCCTCTATCTATCTAAAATCTACTTACACCCTATGGATCTTATCCCTTCAGGTGAATCAACGAATGTCCATACATCATCGATCTTTTATGGACTTTATTACGGATTTAATGGCTCCTAGCCACTTCTCAAAGTTAGATCCTTGTGTGGCATCCATATAGGAGATCAAATCTCCATTTCGAATCTAAAAACCAAGTATCTATTCGACCGACACGATACTCTATCGTATCTACTCAAGGATGCCTTTATATTGGGCTCCAGATTTGATCTAATCAACTTCGATTCTATTGATTTGTATCAGAGTCAGTTTCTTTAACTATCAAGCTTCACCAAGCTTGCTCTTAATGGTATCAGTTCCTTCATCAAAAAACTTCTTCCAAAAAATACCTTAAGATTCATGAACATCTCATATCCATCAAGAAGGT
>KE509546.1:22808-40028 GCA_000441515.1 Elaeis oleifera | reverse complement strand
CTCGATCAAAGGATCGTTATAGAAGATAGTGATCAATCCATTCAAGATTGGTGCACGGTTCACCTCCCTTTTGGGAAGATGAGTCTCAAGACTGCAGTGTAGGGACACTGGGGTGAAGGTGCGGGTAGTTGTTAGAGAACAACTTGTACTGAGCGTGACCATCATGAAATATTACTTGGATGTCTACTTACTCATCAGTGGTTATCTCGATACTATATTGGTGTGAGTGGTCCTTTGACCTGCGGTGTCATCGGCTATTCGCAATGAGACTACTGAGTTTGACTGCACATTTCTTTGGTCCTTAGCCATTTAGGCCCTTGTTGTGTATGTGGGCTACAGTAGGTTCAGATTCGCTATTTGGAGTAGGATGCACCTAGATAGAATCTATCGACCTTGGTAAAAAGGAGAAGTCTTATGTAATTTATGAGATTGAGTTCAAAAAGTCTTTGGCCAAAGCAAGTGTGAATACTAAAAAAAATTTCTACGAGATTCACAAATGAACTCGAGTTGAGCCAATCTTGTATATGATTGACGATGAGTCTAATATATTTTTCATGATCTCCGTCAAGTCGAGACTCATGATAGAAAGACTGAATCATATGATATACTTAGAGGTTCGTACTTTCATTTTACTAGATTGCCACTACATATTGCTAGATGTCACTGGTAGATTATAGAACTCATCAGGCGTCATCTTGATGATCGATGACCCTCGAAGGATAGAGTTAGAATTATTCCAACCCATTGAAAGGAGTTTCGATGATATTGTGATGGAGATCATAATATATCTCGCTATCAGATAGAATGAAACCTATAGGGTCATACATTAAGGATTTGATCTTGAATTTACCAACTAGAATTATGAAGTTCTAATGGGACAGGATTTTTTGAAATCCTATTGGATTTAAGAGAACCCTGCTAGCACATGGTTAAATCCAATTCTTCTCTGAACTTTGATTGGATCAAGTTCATAGCCTTGAACCTAACCTAAATCTATTTGGATTTAGCTGGACACCTAATTGTGAGCCCAAAAGGATTGAATTAAGTCAATGAGTTGGCTAAATTATCTCCTCATTATCTCCTCATAATGTGTGTAGAATTATTGGAAAGAAGGGATGGCACAATCTTCTTTTTTTGACAGGACCAAGGGGTGCCAACCTCTTGGATGACATGAGGATCAGAGAGGGGCCCGCCCCTCTTTTGGCTAGGCGTGGAAGGAGAAAGAGAGAGGCCACGCCCCCTCTCTTGTGCATGAAACCCTAAGGGGCGCCAAGTGTTGGCGCCCCAACTACCTGCCCTCTTTTATGAGGGGCGCCCACTCAAACTATCTTATCTGACTAGGACGCCCTATCTACTTGCCAAAAGAGGAGATGGTCTTTCCAATTAGATCTGATTTTCTTTAAAAAAAAATCAGAACAAAAGGTAAGAGACCTTATGAGATAAAATCTAACCTTTTTAGCTTGATTGGATAATGATTTGAAATCAACAAAGGCCTATTTAAGGAGATGGTCTCCTAGAATTTCATTATTATTGAATTTTGAGAATTCAAAACTCCTCCTCTCTCTTCTCCATGCCTTATCCTCTCTCTCTTCTCTTTTCCACATCCAAGGGTTTGGCATCCATCCTTCTACACGCTAAGAGTTGAGGAGGCTTTCTTCTATAGTGAGGAACGAAGAGAAAAAAGCTGCAGTTCAAGAGTTAAGTTCACAGTCAAGATCAAAGAGTTGATCAAGGTTCTAAAGATTAAGATCCTACTTGAAGAAGAAGGATCTACTATGAGAAGAAGGATTTAAGGTTGATCCCAGTAGATATCTGTAGGGGCCGGACAAGTGTGCAGCTTAAGGACCTTCGGATTTAAGATCATCAATAGTGGTGTATTTCAACCCATGCAAAGATATTGAGATTTGATCTCATCTTTATTTTATTTTCAGATTATATGCATATCCTTATTCTTGGGCTTGGGTAGGATTAGATATGATCTAATGCATATGGGATTAAAAGATTTAATCCAGTCCTTTCTGCTGCTATTCAAAAGATTTTAAAATCTATGCATGCTACCTATCCGATTTTCTAACACTGTGAAGCTCATCATAGACCGGACCACATCCAATAGGGTTCGATTCCTCCTTTCGGATATCTCATTGAGCTGAGACATTCCTGGAGGTGTCTACTGTGCCCACTAAGGTATTCACCTCCTCGATCAGATTGAAGAATCTTTATGAATTTATCGATTTATTTTTCTACTTCATGTCTGAACTCTTTGAACTTTTCAAAAGCCTCAGACTTATGGTGCATTAAATACATAAACCCATACTATGAGTAGTCATCAGTAAAGGTGATGAAGTAAATATAACCATCCCTAAACTGTACATCAAATCGATCACACACATCAGTGTGCACCAGAGCTAATATATTAGTAGCCCTTTCCCCTTGTCCTACAAAGATAGCTTAGCCATCTTTCCTTGAAGATAGGACTGACAAATTGGATAAGACTCGAAAGTCAATGGCCCAATAAGACTATCTTTCTCTAATTTGTTAAGTCTGTCCTCTCCAATATGGCCTAGTCTAAGGTGTCATAGATATTTTTGGCTAATTCTATCTTTAAGTCTCTTAAACCCTACAGCACTCACAATTTGCTCGTTAAGATTAACACTCGCATTCATATGCAAATGATAAAGACCGTCTATCAAATAGACATGTACAATAATTTATTTTAAATAAATTGAATACATATCTTTATTAAATAAAATTAAAATTATCCTGTATCAATATAAAATAAAATTAAATTTCTACTGACTACAGATACAAATAATAATTTTTAAAAGCAAGCAAGATCCTAACGGTAGCTTTAAAGAGTAGGTTTCGATGGCTATAACAGTAACTTTTGCCCCATTACCAACTCAAAGAGTAATCTCGTCTTCTTTTAGTCCTCTAACTTCCTCTAGATCCTGCATAGAAGTACATAAATGAGAACTCAAACCTGAATCTAAAATCCAACTAGAAGAAGAGAAAATCGTTAGATTAGTTTGAATAATGAGCAATTCAGACATACCTTCAGAAAGCACGTCCTTTTTTTATTCTTCACTGTGGCCATGTATGCAAGACAATTTCTTCTCCAGTGGCCTTCGACATTGCAGTGAAAATATTTTCTTATCGTTGGCCTCCTTCGGAGATTTCTTCTTCTTCTCACTCATGGTCTTTTACTTCTTCATAGGTTTTTTATTCTTCTTCTTCCCAATAGACTTTCTCTTGAAAGAAGCCCGCTCCATAGTAAGAACTATTCTCCTTAAACTTTTCAAGGTGCCTTCAGCTGTCACTAGCATATTCAACAACTCAAACAAGGTGCTATCAATCTTATTCATATGGTAGTTCATGGTGAACTACCCATACGAATCAGGAAGAGACTGCATGATCAGATCTATCTGTAGTTCCTTGTCCATATTCATTTCAACCTTCTGAAGCTCTTCAATGTTCTTGATTATTATTAGATAATTATCATGCATAGACTATCCATCATGTATTTTTACTCTGAAAAGTCTATGGGAGACTTCAATGTGAGCCGTACGACTTTGCTCACCACACAACTCTTGCAGGTGAGTCAGAATCTATCTAATAGTCATCATGTCTTCATGTTGACACTGAAGATCATTGATCGTGGATGCAAGAATATAGCACCTAGCCTTGTTATCTTCATCCATCCACTTGTCAAGTGTAGCTTGTTGATCAAGGGATGGGCGAGCTGGCAACACAGGCATCTCTTGGTCTAGGACATGGGTCAATTCTTGAAACTGAGAATGATTCTCAAGTTCAAGAGCCAGTCTTTGTAGTTCAATCCAGTCAACCTATTGATGTCAAGGATTCGGGCTAGAGGGTTTGAACTTGATATGGTTAATTAGCTATAGAAAGAAATAATTTTCAATTAGATGTTTGTACTTGTAGCTATTTGTTATAGGGACTTTAATAAACAAACAAGGCTTCCACTATTTCTACTAATCTTCCACACTCCTCGGGTGAAAAATAAAACCTATATGCAATCATTTCTAGTGGGTACTGCGCTCCCACTGATCCATGTGCATCTCACCTAACAGTTATTGATGATGTATGAATCAATGAGTGAACAATACTTTATCCATTACTTCACTAAGCAAGATGCAGCAAGTTTGATCTCTAAGTCCTGTGGTCTCACCTAATAATTATTGGCACATTTCTTAGTTAAGTCAGACCCACCATACACTAGCGGTGTCAAGCCGTCATTGGGTCCCTCACCTAATGGTTATTGGGTCCAACCCCATCTCTACCTCAGAGAATCCAATGCCATAGAGTGGTTGTGCCCTCCCAATGTAGCTGAACCACTATAACCAGTCAAGAATGATCAATGTCAGGAAGGCACCTCCATCTCTACAACGGTGGAAGACCGCTAGACTTAATATTTGATTGAAGAGATTTAGGTTCATATCTCTTCCTTAATTAGTCAAAATGGTTATGACTAACCTAGTGGCATGGTCTAGCTCTAACCAATAAGTAACCTAATATAAAACATAATCTCCCAAAATGGCCAGGTAAGTTAAGATGTGTGGGGGTCCCTCCGTTGTTTTTCTTAGACACTAATGAATTAGCCAGGTCAGACAATAGAATCAATTAAATAATCATCATCTATATACTTATCTTAGATATCAAATTGGTTGATTAGAACCGATCAGGTTAGCCTATTGACTCAGGCTTGATCTACTGAGCCTAATTAAGTCTTAAGTTGATCAATAACATATGGTTGTTAATCGATTCGATCAAACTATAACTAATTAGATTATTCATAAGCATATTTTGACCTAATTCTAATCAATATTTGATTCGATTTGATCAACCGCTCAAACTAGACCTAATTGAGCTACACATACCCTTAACCCCATATTTTATGCAATTGAAATTTGGATCTTACATTCATAATTTTTGATCTTTTAATTTCAAATCTTAATTCCTAATTAAGTACATTATGACATGGGTTTAGTTAGATGTCAAATCAATTTCTAATCTAAACTAATTTAGACTGCATCACATGCAATTTTGCTATTAACAGACTCGAGTCGACTCACCCTGAAACTCAGATTGACTCGTTAGAAACTGTAAACCTATGCCTGCAAGATTCAATCGACTCATACACAAATGAGCTGACTCATCAGGGTCTCAAATTGACTCCAACAAGGATAAGTCAACTCACCAAAAACTCGAGTCAACTCGAACTAAATTTGAGTTGATTCGACAGGCAAGCCAGCAACAATTTCAGGGTTTCATGCAAATAGATCCTCGGGTTTCAAATCTAGGTTTTTGCAAAAGTTAAATTTCAGATCATGTATGAACAAATTATATATCACATATATAATTTATATTTTAAAATTAATTAAAATACATATCTAATATGCATGCAATAAAAACTAGATCTAAAATCTGTATCACATACATCTAGGATCTTCAGGCTACTAGAAATTTAATCTAACATATCAAAATATATAATCTATTAAATTTTAGATTAGATTATCTTTTACATATCAGATATATGAATAATAAATCAGATCATATATTTATGAAAATCAAGTTTTAATCATGGAAATTTTCAAATCTACTAAATTACGATATTATACCTCATTCTAAGACAATCTTATTTCAGAATGATATCAAACTCATAAAAATAACTTAGATTTAATTTTTTAAATCAAATTTTAGATTTAAAACTTTTAAATATGCTAGAATGTTGTGGCTCTGATACCACTATTAGAAAACAAACTGATTCGCATGCATAGATCTATGCAATTACGATAATCATAGTAGAAGTAGATTTTAAAATTTTAATCTAATCTAAGCATGCTGATTCTAAATTATAATCAAGCCTAGGATCATCTAACATGTATAAATAAATTTATAAACATAGATCTAAAATCATAAACAGTAAGAAGAATGTATACTTGATCGCTTTTTCTCTTTCATCGAATCAGATCCTGTGGATGTCTGGGTTGCTATCGTAGTCGCACAAGTGCTCGGCCTCTACTGGTATCCATAAAGAAATATTTTAATCAAAATTTTAAATTCTCAGGGTACTAGCTCCCTTGCAGGCTTCATTTTCCAGCTTGAATCTAACCACTTTACTTGATATCACTTGAGGCAGCCCTATATAGGATCTAGGGAATTGATCCTAACCACCAAGAAAAATCAAGAAATAATTTCTTGATTTTCTTTCTCTCTCTCAAAGGCCCTCTCTCAGATCTCTATCTAATGTGAAATACTAGTATGGAAGAGAAGAGATGAGAGGTGGTTGGCGTGGAGAATGAAAAGGGACATGAGGTAGTTAGCGCACAAAACAATCAAATTTTTTTCCTCACCCATCCTCTTTTATAATTGTGTCACACAAAATTACCTTGTTTACCATTCCAACAATTGATAAGAATCAATTTGAATTAGTTAAACCTTATCCCTATCCAAATAGATGTCCAAACTAATCAAGAAACATCAAGAAAACACCTCTCCATACCCCCTTATGCGTGCACGCACAAAAGTAGCAAGAAAAATCATCGCCCACTCCTCTTTCTAGTTGACCACTTGGAAAGAGAAGCCTAGAGAACTGGGGCACTAAGGGTTAGGTTCAATTTGGTTAAAGTTGGATCCAAATCGAGTCCAAATTAAGCTCAAATTGAATCAAATTCAAAAGACTGTCAAACCTAATCCAATCAGGTTTGAAATCCAAATCTGATTTGGATAATTCAGTTCAATTAGTATTAAATTAAATTAAGTCTAATTAAACTAAACCTGATTTAAATTAATTAAGATTTCATCTATAATTTAATCAACCTCAAATAAATCATAACATTTACAATTAAGTTTCTGTACTAACAATTAGCAGTTACTGAATCTGTAACACTTACAAATTAGTAGTTTTCAAATTCAAACTATCAATCAAATTGATAATTCAAATTTGATCCAAGCCATTGATCAGGTTAAACTCCTTTAATGTATGACCCCTCAGGTTCTATTCTATCTGGTAGTGAGATATATCGTGATCTTCATCACAGTATTATCAAAACTCCTTTCGATGGGCCAAAATAATTTCAGCTCACCCCAATAAAGATCGTTGATCCAAAAATAATTCTGATAAGTTCTGACAATCCACCAGTGACATCTAGCAGCAAGTAGTGGCAATCTAGTAAAATAAAAAATATAAATCTCTAGGTACAGTTATCGTGTGATTTAATCCTTCTATCGTGAGTCCCAACTTGACAAAGGTCATAGAGAACTCATCAAACCCATCGTCAGTCATATACCAGATTGGCTCGACTCAAGTTTACTTATAAATCCTATGAAAACTCTTTTTCAGTATTCACATTTGCTTCAACCGAAGACTTCCTAAACTCAGTCTTGCTAATCATATAGGACTTCTTCTTTTCTACCAAGGTCGATAGATTCTATCTATGTGCATCCTACTCTAATAGTGAACCTGAACCTACTGAAGCCAACATATACAACAAGGATCCAAATGGCTAGAGACCAAGAGAACATACAGTCAAACTCAGTAGCCTCACTGCGAATAGCCAATGACACTATAGGTTAATGGACCACTCACACCGCTGCAGCATCGAGAAGATCACTGATGAGTGAGTAGACATCCAAGTGATTTCTCGTATTGATCACGTTCAGTGTAAGTTGTTCTCTAACAACCACCTACACTCTTACTCCAGTGTCACCACACTGTAAACTTGAGACTCATCTATCTATAAGAGAGGTGATCTATGCACCAATCTTAAATTGATTGGTCATTATCCTCTATGACGATCCTTCGATCGGAAGTATTTAGAACTAACCACTAATAATGTGTCTCAAATTCTCAATATCTTGAGAATATACAATATCATCTTTATTAATTTTAGGATAAATTATGGACACATAAATATGATTGAAAATTAAAATTATCTTTTATTAATAAAATTTTACAAATACAAGAAAAGGTCCTAGAAATACATAATGTGTTTACCAACAATTGGCTTCTAGGACACACATCTAACAAACCCATGTGCATCTATGGATAGGTTCTTAACCAATTATTTATCCAAATAATTTTTAGTAATAATTTTATCCTAGATTTTATTTCAGGAGACTAGGACCTCCACTGAAAGTCTTGGTTAGGTCCAATCATTAACATGACCATGCTCAGTCCAACCAACCAACAAATGATCAGGCTTGACTTTGGTCAGCCAACCTAACCACCCATTAAAGAGACACGACTTAGTTATCATATTATGAATGATAATTATAAAGTAAAAAGCATTAGGCTTTTGGACCTCTGATGATTATCGAACTAATGGACCCATTATCACCCAACTTAATGGGAGGCTACGATCTAGTTACTCTCATAACTAGCTCATTTTAAGGACCTAATAATTTAGAAGATTTGGTTAATGATTTGATAAGTAATTAATCGATGAGTTTTAAATCCTCCCATTGACTTCATCAAGTCATGAAAAAGACTAGACAAGCTGGTGCATTGGATTGATAAGTCTAAATCCTCTCACTGACTTCATGAAGTCATGAAGAGGATTAGAGATAACCTGGTCCAAGGGTACCTAAATCAGTAGAACTGATTTAATGATTTGAGAATAAGAGAAGAGATCGATCAGTAGTCAAAAGTCCTCCCACTGACTTCACCAAGTCATTGAATTGGACTAAAGATAAGTATGATCTAGAGATACCTAAATCAGTCACACTGATTTACCTTAATGGTATGGGTCAGCTCGAATCAATTAGTGATCTAATCAAAATATAATCTATCAAATTGGTCGGATAAGTAAATTGGTGTGATGGTCTTTCTCGGCTTGCCTTCGACACCATCGAAATGGCCAGATAAATGGACTGCCAATTAAAACCATCGATCGTATTACCAAGTAATATTGCCAAACTTATTTTAGACACCAATTGATCAATTAGTCTTAATTTGGTCAACCAAAGACTCAGACTAAACCATTGGGCTATGATCTAATCTATTTGGTATGGTCAAAAATATGGACTTGATCAAGCTACAACTATGGAGGTTGATCTAAAAATTTTTACCTAATTTAATTCATCTCTTGATTAGATTTAATCAATTTTTTTATTTAATCAATTTTTTAATTAATCTATATTATTTCTAACCTTAGGTCTAACCCAATTAAAAGACTTGAATCATGCTAGCCCATTATCCATCGATTTATGAGGTATCTTAAGATCTTCAATTCTCAAATCTAGATCACTTAATTCCAAATTAATTGTGTGAAATATGTATTTCAATTTGTAAAACTATTTTACTAGGATTTCAAGTGAAGCATGCCATATGTTTCAAAATTTTAGAACTTAAAATCTAATTTTTAGATCTATGTTTCATAATTAAACATGTATCAATTTGGTCTAAATCTTATATATACATCATATATATCATAGCAATATTCAGATCAATTCAAATTACATCATATGTAACATACAATTAAGATCTTAAAATTAATTTTATATCTAAATTTATTTCACTAATATTGTAATAAATCATAAATTATTTTAGATCTAATCTAAATATATTTATGATCAAAATAATTTTAAATTTATTTACTATTCTTCTTCATGAGATATAATCACATGGTACCTCTATACGTCATAAGAGCACCCCATCGAATAGAAGGAAAGTATCTTTAAACCCTACTTGCTCTTATGACCGGATGATCTGGTGATCATCCAAATTCGAGTACTAGGCTATTAAGATCAAAAATCTAATTTTTAAATCTAATTGCATCTATATGTACATTGTCTAATAATCTACATTACGATATGCAGTGATAATTCAAGCGTGCACTTATAAATATGATCGTATCATTAATATTAAGTATCTAATCTAATTAGATCACATCATCCAATGATGTTTTAGATAAATTTTAGATCCGAACCTACTTTTATACAGCATATAAAATAATTAATTTCAGATCTGAATTACATAGAAAAATAATATAAACATACGCATGAATGTATAGAAATAAAATTTTAGTTAGACCTGATTTTGCATTATGCAGAATTTTATTTGAAATTAGATCTAAAAATCTATCAAAATAGTTTAATTCATATCATAATTAGGTCTAACATCCAATCCAAAATACTCCATAAAAAATTATTAAAACTAATTTAAAACAGATATGTAATCAGGTTGTTAATCTAACAAAAATCTGCATCAAGAAAATTCTGTTGTAATAGATTTATAATAACCTTCAATCAACCATTGATTAGGTTCTTGAAATCTAGTCAAAATTAGTTCAAATAATTCTTAAACAATAGATCTAATTTAGATTTATTATCTACCATAAAAATTTGATTACATATTTCATATAAAATATCAAAAAATTAATCTATACATCCATATATCAGCTTGGCTCTGATACCAGTTGAAGAAAAAATTCTCCAATCTGATCGGATCATCAGAGTACATCTGAAAATTTTCTATTCTAAGGATTCCATAACAATTATGGGTTATCTTGGTCATAGTGGAGTAAGGATCAAAATACCCAGGAGAACTTGAATCCGATGCCTTGTGAGGTCTGAATGTACAGACCATCTACTTTGCGCACACATCCGGTTCCATAGGGAAGAGGGATGATCTTCTTTGGGGCGTTAATCCTTAGAAGGGAAGCAAGGGATGGAATGAGATCTCATCTCATGGGTGAAAGGAACCTTGGACAAGAACTTTCATGCTAAGAAGAAAGACGCCTATGGGGTCTCCATGCCCAAAAGAAATTAGCATCCACTCCTCCTTATTTTCCTCACAGTGGTCTCTTATGTTTTGTTGCACAAAACTTGAATCCACCAATCAGTAGTTTAGGTACACTCCTTAAATAGATTGACGCCCCATGTGTGATCAAGTCCTGACCGATTTAGGACATATAATTCAATCCAAGTTTAATTAGTTACAACCTTATCCATTAAGAAAATCGAAAGAGAAAAGGAGAGCGCTACTCTTGGCATGAACTATATTCACGCATTCACAAAAGGGCAGAACAAACCAATGCCCTTCCTCTTTATGGTCAGTTCCCATGAGAGAGGGTCTTAGGTACTTGGGACTCTATGGATCTAATCTGATTTGGGTCCAAAGTGAGTCCAATTCAAATCTGATTCGAATCAAATTTGAAGAGGCTGTCAATCCTAATCTAATTAAAATTTTGATCTAAGTCTAACTTAATTTTTTAATCTAATTAAATCTTAACTAAATCAGATCTAATCTGAAATTAGTTAGGATATAAATTAATCTCACATAAATTCTTTGGATCATTGATCAGATCATTATCATCTTCGAAATTAAACTTGTACCTCATGTCCAGTGCAAGCTTGACATAGATAATTCTTAATCCTGTATGATCTCTAACTTAATTTTAATTAAGCTAATCTATTATTCAATCAAGTCATGTACTTCAAATTGAATACATAGACTTAGATCAATTCTTTTCTACTTTGTCTGATTTTTGTGTGTGACTCCATAGATTTGAACACTAAGCCGGTAGCATAGAAACTACTTCCTATACTAATTGAAGTTACCATCTAGCAATGATTTCCAACGTCTGAATAGGTCGAATGTTTATAAGGCAATACTCAAGAACTTAGGAATATAATTATCACATAATCATCCCTTTGACTCTGAATGCTTAGGACGACCTAGGATTTAACTATCAATCCTGGATTAGTCATCCACATTGTATTTCAATCTTTTTCAAATCCTATGACATATCATATGGATTGCTCCAATCGAAATCTTACTCAATTAAAATACAATGATGCATCAACTCTTGAAATATGGAGGAGTCAATCCCATCTTGATCTACACACCAACACCACAAGTACTTGATTGTGTTCAGAAACCTTCCATCACTAAATTAGATATTCAGGTAGACCGACACCAAAGCATAGTGAGTTGATTGTAAGTCACCATGGTGATTTCAAGTCTGAGGGACACTTATGCCCATATTCTTCACAAGCTGCTCTGATAGCAGAGAGCTCCACAGGTGAGTCATTTATTCAGTGACGATGTACTCCTATATCTCACCTGTATGCCACATCTGTGTCTGCATATTTTTTGATTAAGAGGATAACCAAACTATATGGCACACAATGACCTACACTCAATAAACATCACCATCTTTTCATGATGTATTATTTGGTTGCCAACATATTTAAGAACTATTCGATAAATCATTCTTTATCAATTGTCATATAGTTTTAAAGACTTCATCCCAACATTAGAGTTCAATCAAGAAAGATGTAACCTTATGATGAATATGTTAAATAACTTTTATTATTTATAATTTATATATAAAATACGAAGAGCACAATCATCCAAATGATTAGCTTTAGGATATATTTTTTAACAACTCTCACTTGGACTAAATTAATTGGTACAGTATCTAATATCTTTCTTCTATTTGTGTTCGTCGAACTTTTTGATTCCGAGGGCTTTAGTAAATGGGTTGGCTAGATTCTTCTTTTCATCGATCTTTTAAAGATCGATGTTATCTTGATTCATGATCTTTGTACAAGGTGAAGGGAAGAAAAATTATTTCTCTTCGAATAGCTCAGGTTGTATCTAAAAATTTTCTATAAATCTATATGAATAAGGATCAAAATCTTCCTTGGATAGTAGTGGAATAAGAGATCAAATCTTTAAAAATCTGAAACAAACCTTCAAAGAGGCCTGGATGCGCAGACCCTCTACTTCATATGCACGCCAGACGCCGTAAGAAAGTGGGATGAACTCCGATCAAATCATCTTTGCAACCGAATCAAATAAGGGAGGAGAGGTGCTGGTGTGGTGCCTCACACGAGCAAGAAAACACCCAAGGTGGTCCCATGACAAGGAGAAAGAGGCGGCACCAAATGGGAGACACCAAGGAGGAGAAGAAGCTTCCTCTTCTCATGCCTCTCTCTCTCTCACTCTCTTCTCTCAATCTGATTTGTTTCTTATTTTCTTATGCATCTATAGATAGAGACCCTCTCTATTTATAGATAATTCTCATGACCCAATAAATATAGGACTCTTAACTCAAACATACTTTGAATCAGTCCAATACTCATGAAAGAAGGACTCTTATATGAGATACAATTGCCATCACATATGACAACCACATTACATCCATTCCCACACCCACATGGGATGTCCACAACTAGCAAGATTTTGGGTGTTGGTCAGGTCATAAGAGAGAAAAATCTTAGCACAAGTAAGATTCCTAATATCTCATCAAAAATTGGTCTGATTCGAATCCAATTTGAAGCTGGTTTGAAATAATTTCGAAAGGCTATCAATCTGAAACTCTTTAAGACTTTTGTACCAAATCTAACTTAAATTTTAGACCCAATTAAGTCCAATTAACTCAGATCTAATCTAAAATTAATTAGCACTTAAATCCAATCTCTCATATGCTCCATGGATCATAGATCAAAAACTGTTCATCCTCGAGATTGAACCTGAACATCATGTGTAGTGCTTGCTAGACATAGTCAACTCTTCAATTTTATTTGACCCATAACTTAATTCTCAATCAAGTTAATTTATATATTTAATCAAATCAAATACTTTCAAATTGAATATATAAATATAGGCTAATATTTTTTACTTTGTCTAACTTGTGTGCATGACTCCATAGGTTCAAACACTAAGCTGGTAGCACAGAAATCGATTCCTGCACTAATCGAGATACTATCTAGCAATGGTTTCTGACATCCAGATAGGATGAATTATCGTAAAGAAATATTTTAAACCCATGCACATAGTTACCACATAATTCATCCTTTTGATCCTGAATGCTCTAGGTTGGTCTCAAGTTAACTGTCAACTGAGATTGCTTCATCTACAATATATTTAACTTCAAATCCATCTCATAGATTATCCTGATCAAGATTTTACTAAATTAAAATACAGTGATACATCAACTCCAATAATCTAGAGGGATCAATCGCATCTTAATCCACACACAGATTTCGTAAGTACTTGACTGTACCTAGTAGCCTTCTGTTACTGTATTAAAAATCTAAATAGTCCGACACCAAAGCATAGTGAGTTGCTTACAAGTCACTATGGTGATCTCAGGTCTAAATGATACTTATACCTATATGTTTCACGAGCAGTTCTTGACAATAGAATGCTCAGCAGGTGAGTCACTTATTCAGTGATGATGTACTCCTATATCTTACCTGTATGCCATACCAATATCACCACACTTTTTGGTTAAGAGGACAACCAACTCATATGGTACACAACGATCTCTATTTGATAAACGTCATCATCCTGTAATGACGTATCATTTGATCGTGAATATGTTTAAAAACTATATGATAAATCCTCTCTTTATTATACACTAACATAGTTCTAAGAATCTCATCACAACATAAGAGTTCAAGGAAGATGTATCTTTGTGATAAAAAATATCAGAATATTTTTTATTCATTTATCAATAATTCATATATAAAGAAGAACTTAATCGTCATACGATTGATTTTAGGACACAATTCTCAATAACTCTCATTTGGACTAAAGCCAATTGGGGTGGTATCTTATTCCCATCTTCCATTTGAAGTCATCAAACTCTTTGATCCCAAGAGCTTTAGTAAAGGAGTCGGCTAGGTTCTCCTTTCCATCAATCTTTTGAAGCTCGACGTCATCTCGGTTCACGATCTCTCGTACCAGATGATAGCGGTGCAGAACATGCTTGGTGCGATGGTGTGACTTTAGTTCTTTCACCTGAGCTATGGCACTACACCTGTCACAGTACAGCGGACGGGCCAGCAATAAAAGGTGTAACTCCTAGCTCGGTAATGAATTTTTGTAACCACACCGCCTCCTTTGCAACATTCAATACAGCATTATTTTTCGCTTCACATATAGAATTAGTCACAGTATGTTGCTTGGAACTCTTCCAACAAATAGCTCCTCCATTCAAAGTAATACATTGCCCAACACGCTTCTGCTGTCATCACAATCTGACTGAAAACTAGAATCAGTATATCCCATAAGTTTTAGATTAGTGTCTCCATAGATAAGCCATTAATCTTTAGTATTTTCATATACTTAAGAATTACTTTTATAATCTTTCAATGCTTCTCATCCAGATCAGACTGGTACCTACTCACTATCTCTAGTGAATAGACCACATCCGGTCTCATACACGTCATAGCTTACATGATAGATCTCATTGTCGAAGCATATGATATTCTACTCATACACTCTCTCTCTTTAGGAGTGTCGGACAATCTTTCTTGAAAAGAGTAATCCCATAGCTTATCGGAAGATAGCCTTTCTTGGAATTATTCATGTTGAACCACTTCAACAAGATATCAATGTACGTGGATTGGGACAATCCAAGTAACTTTTAGATCTATCCCTATAGATCTTCATCCCTAGGATGTAGGATGCTTCTCCTAAGTTCTTCATGGAGAACGTGATGATAACTATATCTTCACACTTTGTAAAGTCGGGATATCATTTTCTAGTAATAGTATGTCATCCACATACAGCACAAGGAAGATGACTATAGAATCGATAGCCCACTTGTAGATGTAAGGCTCTTCTCTATTTCTAATGAAGCCATACATTTTGATCACCTTCTCAAATATATGTTCCAACTCCTAGATGCCTGCTTAAGTCCATAAATAGATCTATTCAGCTTGCACGCTTTCGACTCATCTGTAGATATAAACTCTTCAAGTTGTATCATATACACCTCTTCTTCCAGCTCCCCATTTAGAAAAGCGATTTTGACATCCATTTATCAGATCTCATAATCTAAGTGTGCAGCGATAGCAAGCATAATCCGGATGGACTTGAGTATTGCCACAGGAGAGAACGTCTCGTCATAGTCAATACCATAATGCTGAAGGTAACCCTTGACAACTAGACAGGCTTTATAGGTCTCTACCTTCCCATCCACTCCTCTTTTCCTCTTGAAAATCTATTTATACCCTATGAGTTTTATCTCTTCGAACGGATCAACTAGTATCCATACACCATTGATCTCCATGGACTCCATCTCAGACTTCATGGTCTCAAGCCATTTTTAGGAGTCGGGCCTTTTCATGGCCTCCATATAGGTGATCGGATCCTCATCGTTCTCATTAAGTTCAATGGGATTATCATCTTGGATCAAGAAATTATAGTATCTGTCCGACTAATGCGGTACTCTACCAGATCTCCTTAATGGTGCCTTTATTGACTCTGAATTCGATTCTCCAATCAAATTTAATTCTGTGTGTGTCGGTCCTTCCACCTTATGAACTTCATCAAGTTTAATTTTACAAGCATTAGCTCCTTCACTAAGAAACTTCTTTTTCAAAAAACTACTCGACAGCTGACAAACACCTTTTGCTCTACAGTGAGGTAGAAATAATATCTTTAGTTTCTTTGGGTACCCTATGAACAAGTATTTATCAGACTTAGGTCCAAGTTTATTATTTTTAAATGCTTGGCATAAGTTGGACACCCCCAGACCCTAAGGTGTGAGAGCATCGATTTATGCCCAATCCATATCTCATACGGAGTTTTATCAATAGACTTGCTTGGCACATTATTCAAATGGTAGCAGGCAGTTTCTAGAGTATATCCTCAAAAGGAGATTGGCAGACTCGCAAAGTCCATCATGAATAGCAAGATTCGATTTCTCCTTTCAGACATCCCATTATATTGTGGTGTTCTAGGAGGGATCCACTGTGAGAGAATTTCATTCTCTTCTAGATATGTCAGGAAGTCACTAGTAAGGTATTCACCTCCTCGATCTGACCAAAGGGTCTTAATACTCTTTTCAGTCTATTTTTCTACTTCAGTATGGAATCATTTGAATAATTCAAATGATTCTGACTTATGCTTCATAAGATAGACATATCCATACCTTCATAGGTCGTTTGTAAACGTAATGAAGTAGTAGTATCCTCCTCTGATACTTATGTTCATAGGTCTACATACATCAATATGTATTAGACCTAGAACATTGCTGGCTCTTTCACTTTTTCTCTAAAAAGGTGACTTAGTCATCTTATCAAGTAGACAGGATTCGTAGATTGGCAATGATTCACAATCATCTATATTGAGGATATGTTTCTTGATCAACCTGTCAATCCTATTCTTATTCATATGACCAAGCCTATAATGGCAAAGATAGGATTCACCGACATTATCTAATTTAGGATATTTACTGG
>KE509545.1:5485-29953 GCA_000441515.1 Elaeis oleifera | reverse complement strand
ACTGACCGGTTCCCCTCCCTTTGATCGATCATCCAGACTGCAGCCAGCACGGCGAAGGCCGGTGGCAAGGGGCAACTCTCTCGAGTTCGGAGAGGTCAAGGCCGGCGGTCGGCAGTGATCACCCACGTCGAAAAATCAAAGAGAAGAAGAGGCCAACAGGGGGTCCCTTCTCTGACAAAATCTGGTGACACCCGTCACTGGCAATTGTGCACAGAGGCATGGGAAGAAGGAGAGAGAAGAGAGGAAGAGGAGGAAGGGTTACCTCAGCCTCTGGTGATCCCGTCGGTGAGAAATCACGGCGAGCACGAATCAAGGGGCAGCAGCTTAAATCGGAGAAATCAGGGAGGAAGAGAGGGAGGAAGACCGGTGGGGGGGATCTTAGGAAGGGGAAGGTCTCTTTATAAAGAGCCCTAGGACCTCTAGTGGTCCTAGGACTCTTGATTCATGTGGCTCATCGGAGAAGAAGACTCCTATCGGGAGTCTTCTTCTCAATTTCTCTTATTTTTTTTTTTCAATTGGGCTTTGGCTTGGGTCTTCTTGATTGGGATTTGGGCTTGGTCATGACAGTACCACCGATCGATCGATCCGACCATCGGTATCGGTTCCACAGACCTTGATGTGGATGATATTATTATGACAAGAAATGATGCAACTGAAAGAGAATCTCTTAGAAAAAGATTGGCTCAAGAATTTAAGATCAAATAACTCAAAAAACTGAAATACTTCCTAGGCATTAAAGTGGCTTACTTAAAAAATATATATTTATCTCTTAACAAAAATATGTACTAGACCTTCTTAAAGAAATCAAAAATCTTTGCAGCAAAGGAGTAGGTATGCCTATTGATTATAATCATAGGATAGGAAGAACTGAAGAGGGTAGCTCAGTTGATAAGTGGAGATATCAGAGACTTGTAGGGAGATTAATTTATCTCCAACATATAAGACCAGATATAATCTACTCTGTGAGTGTAGCCAGTTAGTTTATGCATGATCCAAAAGAAGAACACTTGCAAGCAATTTACAGAATCCTCTGCTATCATAAAGCTGTATCAGGTAAGGGAATCTTGTTTCAGAAAAGAGAAAAGCTTACTCTTGAGTTCTATATTGATGCTGATTATGCTAGATCATAAGTTGATAGAAGGTCAATATCTGGACACTGCACATTCCTAGGAGGTAATCTGATGATTTGGAGGAGTAAAAAGAGAATATGGTAGCATGGTCTAGTGCGGACACTAAGTTTAGGAGATTTGTGAACTACTGTGCATAAAAATAATCTTAGGTGACTTAAAGATCGAGAGAGAGGGAACGATAAAGCTATATTGTGACAACAAGTTGGCCATTAAAATTATGTATAATCCAATTCAGCATGATCGGACCAAGCACATTGAAATAGACAAACACTTCATAAAGGATAAGTTGGATAGTGGGTTGTTTAGTATCCTATATATACCATCAGAGAATCAGTTAGATAATATTCTAAGCAAGGGCCTACTTACAACAAAATTCAAGAAATTATAGCAAGCTGAGAATAGAAGACATCCACTCACTAGCTTAAGGGAGAATGTTAAGAATTTTCTAAAATCTCTCATCTAATTGTGAGATATTTATATAGTTCCTATTCTTCCTCTCTTTTCTTATTCACTGTAATAATATATAATTTCCCTTATTTGATGGGATTTATACGGAATTTGATCCTATCCCTTATTTTATGAGATTTACATAGGATTTGATCTTATCCCTTATTTCATGGGATTTGATCTTAAGAAGATCATCATTTTGTATATTTATATGGGATTGATTACCCACTAAAAATGTAGACGCGAATCACATATTTTCTCAATATCAAATGCATATACTATAACCACTAGTACTTAGAACATAAGGAGCACATGACTGGTTCAAGAAGAACAAACATTATCAATAGATGACAAAAAACCAATAAAATAAATATGTTTAAAGGTTGGCACAACCAAAAGGATTATTAGGGAGAAAGGGAGCATTTGTGTGCATGAATATCAATGACCAACCTTGTCCTCATTCTTTAACACTTTAACCACTTTTCTTCTCTATCGTCCTCCAATAGACTATTATAAGAAATCATATATATTCACATGCATGTAGTTGTGATCTTGTATTAGCTCCCGTACAACCATCATCATGTACATACACATGTATCTAGCCTCAAAAGTTGGAACTTACACATCAGCCCTATGTGAAGGGCCAAATGTATATATCTATGTTTAGGCAGAAACAATATTGGTGAACATTGACAAGCCTCTAAACAAGTGCATATGACAACATTTATATGTATTTACTTGTGAACATGTATTGGCCAAAAAGCGTAACACCACATAGCTGAAGAGGTAATAAAGGTTCATATGTATGGGCTGTAAGGTCAATTCACATGCAAGAATAGAGTATAAGAGCAAGTAGATCATAATTCTAGCTGGGCTACTACACCTTGCTTTACAGAAGAAGTTCTAGCCATCAAAACATCATATTCCAAGGTAGAAACTACAAATCCCATGATCAAGATCATATGGCTATGCTTCATGGTAAGTCTCTATTAGTCAAAGAGCTAGTTTGTTGTGAACAGAAAATGTAAACTAATTCTAAAAGATGTGCAGGTCTAGATTGCCTTTCTCCACCACAATTAATGACTCCACACATTAAATCCATAGGATCCCATAACAATACATGGCACGACATAAGCTGGCCTAGCATGCTATTGAGAAAAGGTGCAAGTTCTTTTTTTCTAGACAAAAGAAACAGCTTGAGAACTAGTCCATCTAGCAAAACTTAGCCCTAATCCCAGCACAAGAAAGAAATAAGATTCTAAGAGAAGTGGTTTAGTATGAGTCATCTTTCCTCTAATTACCATCATGGTCCAAAGATTCCTTTATCATCTTCTTATCCAGCAAAAGGAAAGATCGACTCAAAGTCCCATATGAAAACTCAATGACACCCATCTCAGCTATTAATCTTAACATAAAAGGGGAGAAAGAGAGCACCGCTATGCCCAATAGACACATCTCAGCGGGCACACAAAAAAGAGATAAGGGAGAGGGGGGAGAGAAGAGAGAGGGGGTTGGACATAATTCTCATTTGTTTATCTTGCCACCAGTACTCACACTCTTATATATATTCCAAGCAAGGCTTCAAATATCGTGGGATGAGGCTACCTTGATTTTTCCATGGAATGGGACATCTTGCATCTCGACACTCGAGATGGTGAATGTCTCATTCCATCTCGATCAATTCTCCAAGCTGCCCCATCCAAATACTCAAGATGATGCCCTGTCCTAACACTCGATATGATGGGACTCCCAGCCATCCCATTGGTATTTAAAACCTTGATTCCAAAGCTTCTATATAAAGAAAGGACACAAAGGGTCCCTCATCCAAAGAGAATAGACCAAGGAAAGAAAAAAGGACTCGTTAACACCATGCTATTCCTTCCATCTTCCACTAAAGCCTTCATGTCGCTTTTAAAACCCATTATAAAGTTCACAAAGAGAGAATTGCTTTTATCATTCCATCATGGAATAGTCCCTTGTTAGGATCTATCAAGAACTCATCCACAAAGAAGTATCCTTAGACATACTTCCCTAAATGAGCACTGCCTTTCAAGAGATTACTAGTCTCACAAGAGGGCTACTGCATCCAAAGAGACCATAATTCTCATAATAAGAGCACTGCTCCATTGAAAAAACAACAGCCTAACAAAAACAAATTGTTTTATCATGCATAAGGAGTCCACTGGTTTGCCACCAGCTCTTCTTGAGATATTCGAAGTCTGTTATGAAAAGAACATCCTTGGAATTACTTCCTTGAACAAGAAGACCCCCATCTTATAAGGGAAGCATTGCTCCACTACAAAGACCACTATCACAGAAAAAAGAAAAAAAAAGAAAGGAAAGCATTGCCCTATCATACTTTAGGAATCTATCGGATTGCCTTCATGGAATAATCCCACAATCAGATTGCATTCATGGAATAATCCCACAATCAGATTGCCTTCTTGGATGAAACTCACCGTGGAAAGAGGACCTTTCAAGCATTCCCGTAAAGAAGTTACAGGAAGAATGAAGACCCCACATGTTTAAAGCATCTAATTTGACGTAGGATCAATGATCAAAAAGGTCTAATTGCCAACTACTGCAAAATACCATTGTGATTGTTGCCTCAACCTTGTTGTTCCCATTCTTTTCACTAGAAAGCAATTGCGGAAAGTGATGGTAAGCAAGATTGAAAGAAGATAGAATGTTGCATCTGACATGCTCATTAAACCCAACAACTTCCCCTTCAAACTAGACAGGTCTCGAATGTTATCATTTCTTCCATAATTATACTCCATTTGGTTGCCAATAAAAATCCATACAGTTAATAAGAACATAATTAAGAAAATTCAAAAGGAACAAAGGTCCAAAATTTTATCTAAAGAAACTTCCTCGCATTTTTAGGATGAAACTAGGATAACTTATCAGTATCCTAACCACTCTTTTGCAATATTCTCTTCTCAACCAATGAAGAGACATTCACAGTTTTATTTCTTGTTTTTACTTTTCTTCAAATGAACTATTCTTTTCTTCAAATGACCTATTCATTTTTTCGTCATTTTCTTTCTAGTGTCTACCAAGAAATACCGTGCCAGGCCAAACCATCCTGATGGTGAACCGAGATGGTTTCGACATGGAAAATGGCACATACTGGTGTCGGGAAAGAAAGAGAGAAATAGAGAAAAAGAGAGGAAGAGAAAGAGAGAGAAAGAAAAAAGGAAGGGTGGTTCGCCGGAGGGGCCACCGAAGGATCTCCGATAGGCCATTATGGCCGTCGAGCAATGTAAACACCTCCCGCAGCTCCGCGGTGTGAAATAGGGATAATTCTCCCTAGTTTCTTGTTTTTTAAAAAAATATTTTTTTTAAATGAAGCCGGCATGGGGTTTGCTCATGCCGGCTTCACTTAAGTGATGTCGGCAAAACTAGTGCCGGCTTCATTTTAAAAAATATTTTTTTAAAAAATTCAAAAATTGAGGCGGATCGTCTCTGTTTCACGTCGCGGAGCTGCAGGGGCCGTAAACACCGCCTGCGGAACACGACGGCCCAGGGAGACCCTTCGATGGCTCCTTCGATGGACCCTCCTCCCTCTTTTCTTGCTTCCTCCCTCTCTCTATTTCTCTTTCTCTCTTTTTTCTCCGATTTGGCTCCATTTTTCTTCATCGGTTCACCTTGGTTCGGAACGGAATGGAGGCATACCGAACCATACCGCTGGCCGACCGATCCGGCCTTTGGTACCGATTCCGCAGACCTTGGTGTCTATATTCTAACAGATAGACAAAATAATAAAATAAATTGCATAAACATGAAAAGATATAGGAGTCATAAAACTGAAATTGCACAGCATAACAATTTAGTTAATTAAAAAGGTTGACCTTTTCTTCAATTTCTGAAAACTTCCTCTGATGAATGCAGAGCTCTGATTGAGCCTCAGCTAATGTATGAAGCTGTCTTAATAGCTCGCCACCACCTTTGCAAGCATAATTTAATAAAGTAAGGAAAATCAATGAAGTTGTTTACATTAATCATAGGAAACAACAAAAAGGCATTATATAATTTCTATTTACCAAAGACATTTTAAGTGCAATGTACAGTGTCCACCTATCTGGGGTATAGAAAATTTAAATGGAACAATCCTTAGGAACATTTTAGGAAGATGATGTAGTGCAGAACTATAAAATGAGAATAATCAGAGAAAATGCAACAGCACAAATAACACAAATAAAAGGATAGATATGACAATGCCTTGCAACTTCCACCGGTCTAAAGACCACTTGGTTGAAGAATATCACCTTCAAAAGTAACACTAGGGGTGTAGATGTCTTGATTGAATGCAACCTACACCAAAAATTAAAATGGAAAATAGAACTGAATTACCTACGAACCAACTCTTATTTATGTAATGATTCAGTGACATACGGCAAGATTAAATGGTTTCGTATTGTACTCATGTTAAGCCTGACTTTTTTAGTAACTAATGTCCTAGTCAGATTATTTGAAAGTAGCATTAATAGTAATAATCGTAAAAATACCAAATGGGATGTAGCAAGAATTGATGAAAATTAGTGCCGTAATGAAAGAGAAGCTTAACATTGTTATGTTTAAAGAGGGCAACTATTATCGCATTAATACAGAATCAAGGTCTTTAAGCACCAAAAATTGAAGGTTGAGACCTTTATTATTTTATTACGTTCTATCAATTAGCAGTCAGCCAATTGTCTCCCCTGCTATTGACTCATCTTTGGGACCAATCTTAGCACTCCCAATTTTACAAGATGTTCTTGAGCAAGAAAGTCACAGAAGTGAACATTCAAGGAAAGGGAGAGCATTCATTACAACTTGCTTATGATCATTTAAAAAAAATGCAGCATACATATTTACTCACACCGTACATGCAATAGAATACCATATCGCATGCCTTACACTAGTATAATTTTACTAGAGAAGATCCTTATCTTTAAAAATTTGAAACAATAAAAGGATACAGCAAATGAATCACTTGGAAAGTATTAGATAGCAATTCTATAATCTTTCATAGCTAACATCCCAACCTCAAGATTTCTATAGTCAAGTACCAGCTCTCTGAACATACAAATGAGCTAAAGCTTTGGCTTTGTGTATACTTGATTAGATCATATTCATTTCTCTAAGACTTTAATTTTGGCAGACATATTTAGAGGTTATAAATGTGTTCCTTTTATTACATACACTTTCTTCATATTATTGTATCTTCTGAGTTAGAGACTAAACAAAAGGAGCGCACTTCGGAAATTGGCACATTACTAGCACACATACTAAGCAGAGGTAACTGGCCAGAGAACAAAAAAATGGAATATAAATGAAGGAGAGAAAAACTTCCAAAGGTCACAGAGTTTAGGAGCCCACAAAGTTTAGTAGAGATGAATTCAGGCTATGTTTGTCGAGTCTGTTATAGTTCTTAACATTTAGTGACTTGCATTTAGGAGCAAATTATGTAAGATCTTAGTTAGATATCTAAACATCTAATCCTTGATTTTGAAAATCAAAACTAGTTATCTTAGTAACATGGTTGCTACATTCTTATCCACTATTCCTATGCTTTCTAGCTGTGCAGTACCTTCTTCGGTCCTTTGAAGCTTGTTTGTCCTTTCGTCCAGACAATAAATATTTTAGTGAAGACTTGAACCTAACCACTTTTTTGTATTATCCTAGCATACTCTTGATCATTTGCAAGAAAAGGATTTGGCAAACTGTCTCAGAAAGCCACAGATTAGGTGGCTCATTACAAGGTTACCTACTATCATATGCATTAAGCTCATTGAGAGGAGGTGTGGATGTGAGAGGAGGGATCTAGGATTTTTCTTCTAATCATTCATCTCGTCAAACCATTTGACAGTAGTCCTTTTATAAACATTTGATTGGATCAAATATCTTAAAGCAGATGGACTCTGCTAAGGCACCACCCTATTTGATTTTTTCTTCATTTTGTCACACAAAAGCAAGAGAAAAATCAGATGTGCATGAACTTGGATAAGATGATTGTCGCCCAAACCAATCCTCCCTCAATTTGAATTCAAACACTTCAAATTTGAATCTAAATTTAAATTCAAATTTAAATTCAGATGTAACCTCCTCCTTCTTATCCTTATCAGCAAGAGGATGGGGTTTATCCCCTTCTCTCTCCCTTGCTTGTCTCCAAGTGGGCGAAACACATGGATCTCATCCATATGGGCATGCGCCCTCTCGTCAAGGCGAAGAAACTATATGGGGTGCCAATATTTGGTGCTCCTTCAACCTAATCTGATTAGGTGGTTAATAATACCTGGGTGCACTAACACTTGGTGCCCAATTAGAACTTACTTCAATTTGGTTGAGCCCTATCCAATAGGGGATCCAAAATAAGTAGGAGAAAATGGGTTTAACTATGTGTTAGCATAATTTCTTAAATCCAAACCTAGGATTTTAATTAATCCTAACCCAATCAGACTACACTTAGCCCAATTATTCAATTCTAGACTAAAATTCTTATTTGTGTGACCTCATAGATTTAATTCTGTCTGGTTGTGAGAAATATTATGATCTCCATCATCAATATCATGAAAACTCTTTTCAATAAATTGAAACTTTTCCAATTCAGCCAATTAAAATTATTGATCATCAAATAATTCTTAATTAATCTCATGATCCAGCAGTGACACCTAGCAGTATGTGATGGCAACACAGTAAAACTGAATGATAAACTTTTAGTTATAGTTATCGTGCTATTTGGTTCTTCTATCGTGAGTTTCGATAAGATATAGGTTAAGGATAACTCATCAAATCTGATTCTTGTCATATGCTAAAATCAATTGACTCGAGTCTGATGTGAAATCCAATAGAAATACTTTTCTATCTTTTATACTGCCATGACTATGAACTTTAGGATTTAGTCTCATGATCTACATGGGACTACTCATCTATCGAGGTCGATGATCCCATCTTGGTGTGCATCCTATTCCTACAGTACAAATCTAATATAGCCAACATACACTTCAAAACTTTGTATGGCAAGAAGACCGAGTTATGATATAGTCAAACTACAACAGTCTCACTATGAATAGTCAAAGCACCGCAGCTGAAAGAACTAGTCATACTATCATAGCATCGAATTAATCGCTGATGAAAAATAGACATCCTAGTGACTACTCATGATTGGACACAGTCAATATCCTTGTTCCTAACAACCATTTGCACTCTCGCTTCGATGTCTTCACATCATAGATTCAAAACTCATCTATCCTAAAAAAATGATTGTGCATCAATCTTTCTAGATCAAATACCGTCTTCATGATGATCCTATGATTGGAAGCTATTTATGAATTAATTATAATAATATATGTCTCAGAATTTTAACTCTTGAGAATATATATTATTATACCCATTAACTTAATGGACAATTCAGAGACACTTAATAACACAGATCTGAATGGTCATAAATCCAACTTTATTAATTTATTAGTCAATATTACAAAATATGCCTTAAGAAAGTTTTATAAGTATTGGGCAGTTTGACTTTTAGGGCATACATCTAACACCATAGACCCATGTTCAGCTTCTTTCTTTTATCTTTATCGATTCCTCATGTTGGCTGCAAGCTCAATGAGAGAATTATCCTTTTGCTCAAATGTCCACAGCCTAAACATGTATATCACTTGTTTCACTTCTTCTAGGTGCAAGTGCACCTCAAAGCAAAAATTCTTCCATTCTTTCTTTTAAAGGCACCAAAATCCAATCACAAGCAGCGTGTTCATAGCTAGATTTAACCCGAGATTTGTATTCCTATTCGTCAAGCTTTCCAAAAGTCTATCATGTTATTTGGAATGTGTTGTGATGGAATTTCTTGGAGTAACTTGTCTTAGAAGGCATGCGCAAATTGACATTCTAACATGAGATGATCTGTGGTCTTTGTTTGATCTCCATACATAAAGTAGTTTGTTGGATCTATATTCCTCTTCTCCTTAGATTCTCCATAGTTAGTATTTTATGGTTGTAGTAGATCCAATTGAATATCTTTACCTTCTCTGGTATGATCACTTTTCAAATGCTATTTGCAAAGGAAACAGTATACCTCCATGGATAAGGAATTTATAACATGATCTAATTGAAAATTATTTTGATGTAGTCCACTTCCACACTCTCCTATCATCATCCATTATGAGTGAAAGTCTGTTTAACTTATTAAGTAGATCTTGAAATTCTATTCTTGCCCCAAATGTTAGAGGGGTTCCAAAGTTGAAGATATAATTTTCTTTGTTTATAAACTTTGTAATGTTGTCATCCTATTTAATTACTTTGATTTAAAAGAGATTCGCCATGCCATAGACTTTTCCAAAATGAAGTTGAGAGGTTGCTTCCTATGACCACTTCTATGCAATGTTTGAAAATTTTTGATATACTCAATATGCTTCTCCAAAATGGTGATGCTATTCTTTATAACTGGGGAGATTGGTTGAGTGGCATTCTATTGTGATAATGTATATTGATGATGAGAGATTTTAGGATCTTTAGAGATCCAAGAAAACATCCACCACCAGTTCATAAGCAAGTTTGAATTTAGAGTCTTCAAATTTGATATTTCAAGCCCTCCCAAGATTTCAATTTGTAAACCATGCCCAATTTCCTCGTGTCTGTTATATGAATGTCCCAGAGGAACTTTTGAGATATATAGTTGATTCCCAGAGGAATTTTTGAGATATATAGTTGATTCTTTTGATTATCTTCTCTAGTGAGAGTATGGTCGACATCCAGCATACTAGTATGGTATGAAGCACTGAGTTGATCAATATGAGATAATTTGCTACAAATAAGAGCTTATCCTTCCAATCAATAGGCATTTTTCAATTTTTTTTAGTAAGAAATCCTAGTCACCTTTCTTCAATTTAGCATTATGTATGCAAAGGAATACCAAGATAAGTAATAGAAAATTTGATGCCTTATCACCTAAGATTTTTGCATTATTTTGATTTTCAACTTTTGATATATTCATGCCAAGAATTTGAGTCTTTTCAATGTTTATTTTTAAACCACTTAATGGTTCAAAGGAGTGTAGAATGAATTTAAGCATGTTTACCTAGCGTCTTGAGGCACTATAAAAAATTAGAGTGTCATCCATGTATTGAAGACACTGTCATCCATGTATTGAAGACACTGAATATTTTCAGAAGTGTTAAGAGGACTTGCACCACTGATAATCCCTTTTGAATTGGTCAGTTGGATCATTTTACTCAACATATTAGCCAGTAGGATGAAAAGTATTGGGAAAAAAGGATCTCCCTATTTAAGACCTCTTTTACTTGTGAACCATCTACATTTGGACCCATTTATTAGGATGCAGTTGCTTGAGGACTCTAGCAAGGATGATATCCAATTTATCCATCTATCCCTAGTTTGCCATGAGGTCAAGAAGAAAGTTCCAAGAGATGCAATCAAAAGATTTTCAAAATCAACTTTACAAAGAATTTCTCTTTCTTTAATTCTTTTACGGTGTGCAATATTTTGGCTGCAGTAATATAGATTTCGGATATCAATTTGCTTTTGATAAATGTCAATTGCATCTGAGTTATAAGAGATTCAATTATCTTACTCAAATGAGAGGAGAAGATCAGAGATTAGTTTAATGATGCCATGCTCCAAACTAATAGGACGGAAGTCCTTAACGTGGGCTTTAAAGCCTTCTTTAGAATGAGAATGATATGAGCATAGTTTAACGTGGAAAGATTTAGAAGAATCTTGAAAAGCTTGAAGGACCTTGATTGAATCAGTTTTAATGATTTTCTAGTGTTCTTGGTACAAAGATGAAGGGAATCCATTTGGACCAGGGGATTTCTCCTTTGCAAGCTGAAAGAGAGTGCACTTAATTTCTTCTTCCGTGAAGTCTTCATCTAGGCAATTAAGATTGGATGGCCCTCTTGGGTATAAATGATTCCAGATGAGCTCTACATTCACTCTTCTTTCTTCATTGAGTAAGGATTTGTAATATTGCATGAAGGAATTTTGTATTATTTGTTGGCCAATGATCTTTCCCTTCCACTAAAATCTCATGGATTCATTTTTTATGATAATGATTACTCATGATGTGCAAATAAAATTTGGCATTATGATCCCATTTTTGATCCATTGTTTCTTGATCATTGCTTTCAAAAATTAGTTCCTGCCTTAATAGCATTTTTAGACCTGCTTTGATTTTTTTCTTTCCTCTAGCAAGAAAGGTGCTAGGTCACTATTTCTTCCAAGATGTCCAGCTCATTGATTCCGACACTTGTATCCTTCTTCTTTTGCATAATATTGCCCACCTTATTCTTTCTCCAAGCTCTTGAATTTTTGCAAAGGAACTTCAGTTTTAGAAAATATTTTCAGTGGCATTTAAAGATCCTGGTGTAATTCTCCAGTAATGCTTAATGAGATCATCAAAGTGTAGATCTTCATACCCAAAGTTTTCAAATCTAAAAATCTTTCATGATGCTTTAGGAAATACTTATGAAGGGTCTGGGAAGATAATCAAGGGAATGTGATCTGATAATAATTTTGTTGCAGGGATCAAATAGGTTAATGGAAAGGTGTCATGCCATTTGATGTTGCAAAACATCCACCTAGTTTGCCATGCTAGGCTGCTCCCTTAGAATAGACAAATGAACTTCTTTGATGGTGTGTTGATCTCTAGAAGGACTATGGAGTCGATGAATCTGTTGAACTCTCTTGAAGCTTTCTTGTTGCTTGTGGTGCCTTGTCTTTCAAAAAAATTGAGTTAAGTTGAAATCTCCAATGATCTCTTATTTGTCTTGCATAGTTTGTCTGAGGTCATTGATTTCTTTAAGAAAGTCATCTCTTAAAAAGTTATTACAAGGTCCATAGATATTTGTTATTATCCACCATTGACCAAAGTTTACTATAGAGAATCTTGTAGTTATTGAGAAAGAGCCAGTATGAATAGATTTTTTTTTGACTATAGACTGATCTTAAGCTGTCAATAATCGTCCTGAAAAATCGATTGCATTCTTAGAATGCCAGTCTTTAAAAAAGATTCCACCAATTGACTGTAGGAACTTTAAATTAAATGAACAAAGTTTGGTTTCGTACAGACAAATGATTCCACATTTTAAGTCTTTGATAATGTGCTTCATTGATTGCCTTTTTTCAACCATGCCCAAGCCTCATATATTTTAGAATAAAATCATTTATGTTTTAAATGAAACTCTTTTCATCTCCTCTTTCTTTGAATTGAATGCTTTGGTAATTTCTAACCCAATGATTTTGAGAGGCCCACCATATATTAAGGTGTCTGTGAGCAAAAAAATCTTGAAGAATTATATAAGTCAACTATTCATAAGAAGAAAGGTACATTGGAAAAGGCCTTCCATGATGTATTACTAAGCTGAGGAAACTTCGATTTAGAGATATTTTTTTTCCAGAGAACATGTTTATGACTACAAAAGAGAGTCTAATAAAATAAAACCACAATAACATAAGCAAAGTGACTAAGAGCTCTATCACTGAAGAGAGCAAAATATGGAGCCCTTCTTGAGTTACTAAGTTTTAGTTGTGGATGGAATGTCATTGCAAAAAGAGTGATTCTTTGGCAATTTGCATCCCTTTTGATTTCATTACTTGTCATTCTCTTATCTCAGCCTCCTTATTTTCTTTCCTTGATGGCATTGTAGGATCTCAAGATTCTTCAGCATAATGGTCGCAGTAGTCCATCCCTTGCATGAAAGAGAAATACTACATTTCTTCCCTAGCTTTAGGAGATCTCCATTTGTTAGTAAGTTGATGAAGAGTAGGTCATCCTCCTTCAGTGGTAAGTCATTAATTCTTAAGGTTTTGACTTCCTATGTTCAGGTCTAGACTCCTCTTAGGGTTGGCCAATAGTTGAAAGTGAGGATGGGGAGAGATGATAGTTCTAGGTTGCTCGTGGTTTGAAGGAGGAGAGGAGGTCAAGATTACACTTAAGAGGTCTAGGGCCTTTTGAAGATTAGAAAAGATATAGGTGATTGGTAGCACTTGAAGGAGAAGATCACCATCCTCAAATCTTGGATCTTAGCGGGAGATGACTTCTCGGTTGCTAAGAATGATATTTGTTTGGGAACCATAATGATTGAAAAGTTGGGTAAGTCTACACTGAATGAAATTAGAGGTCCAAGCAAAATGAAATAGGTTTTGAAAGTATTTTTAGAGACTAATGGTTGGCTAGAAAAGCGGCCAATATAAGTAGGAAAAATCAAGAATGAAGATCGAGAATATAGGGTATGTAAAGTAGCACACATAAAACTAGGAACTAGCTGAATGCTAGGCCTACCAAGGAGAGGGGAGGCTAGGGAGAGGGTTGTGCTAGGCTCGATAGCTTGGGTCCTCCGATGAGGACAACCACCAACATGGGTGTTCCTCCTCTTCTGTGAGTTGCTATTGGAGAAGAACATGGATTGTGGTGGCTAAGATTTTTGAGATCGAACCAAATTCTTAGCCACTGCTTCCTATATCCCTATTATCCGATGATGAAGAAGAAGTGGCAAGATTAAAAGGGATGGAGAAATTTACTGCAACCTTCACATGGTATGTGAAAGAACCCACTGTGACATCAATGATCTTAGGGATGCCATCTAAATCTTTGTAAAAAATGGAGATCGAAGCTCGAAAGATCCTCCACTTAGTACTGGATTAACTGGCTCTTATTGGGAACCCATAATCAGATATAATGTTAGCCATAGATGGACAAGCAAGGAGAATCTTTCACCTTTAATGTGTCCCAAGGACATGAGAGAGTGGATGACGTCAACTGTAGGAGAGGTAACGAAGAATAAGTTATCTCATGGGAGCTTTTAGTTGTTTATGAGCCACCACTTTTGCTTTCTAAGCTAAGGTAACAGCTATGTCGTCTACCTTTCTAGGTCAGTCATTAGCCTTAACAAACACAAGTTTATTTAGGTATTCCATAGCATTTGCCTTTTTGGAGGTATTTAGTAAGAAGGCTTTCCATCTCCAAATCGGATGTTGAGTAGTAGCCATTAGAGGGTCGGGAGCTTCACAGTGAGGTAGGAGGGGGGAGGAGGATGTTGGGGTGGTTGGGTGGAGGAGGGGTTGAAGATGGAGGTTGTTTGGTATTTTGATACGTGGGATTTGAGTTGGCGATGAGAGGGTGTAAATTTATGTGGGAGAGAAAGGCTATGGACTACTTAGAGACTTCTTACACCCTTTTATAGAGTATCAAAATTGTAAACATTAAAATAGAAAATGGACTTTGTACATTTGTTTTCTAATGATCAAGGTTATAACACTCGAAGTAAGATTTAGCTTTGAAAGGCTCTCAAAAAGGAGAAGGGTTAGCAAGTAACTCTACTTGATAGTTGTGATACTCAAGAGACTAGCGTTGCCTAGGAATGTGGTGCCAAAGAAGGATGGGGTGGGAGGAGAGGTTGATCTTATTTACCTATGAAGAGAGAGGTACCACACAAGACCTCCACATAGGTATGATTATAGGGTCCGAAGTGAAGATATTTAATTTGACCTTTCCCATCAGTGGCGGTCTCACATGAAAACTAGATTTGTCACTCTTATTAGACTGCACCATCATCCAACTCCCATTGATTTTGGTTAGTAGTGACTTGAAGAATCTTAGTTTATGTACTTATTTGAAGTTGATATTATCCATTTTCTATGATCCAAGAAGGATTTTGTTTGCTCTTGACTATTGTGGAGCATGTGACCTACTGTTCACATGACTTACTATTGTTGCCTTTCTTCGAAGGTAAGTTTTATATGTTGTCCTCCCTCCTAATAGTATAAGATTTGCTCCTGTAAGAGGGTGGGTGATTGGCTCAATGGCATGGATCCCTCTTCGAGGGAAAGTGGCTGGGTGCTTGGGCTCTGCTATTGTAGGAGCACTTGGGAGCAGGGAGGAAGAGTTGTGGGAAGATAGATCGGGGTTTCTCACACTAGGATCCTTAGAGCTTCTCATTCTAGAAGTTCTCATACTTCATAATGATATAGAAGAGTTGCAAGTCATTTTCGTACTTTAGGACCAAGCCGAACTTTAAAATAAGCTAGATTTGATTCGGGCGTTAATTGGGCTAACATGCAGGTTGTGATTGGGCTCAGGTCCAGACTCATGTCGGGCTAATAATATATCCGAGCCCGGTTTGAAATAAAGTGGGGTCCACTTCATGGCCTAGATCCGGTCCAAAATTAATCAGGCCGAGCTCAAGGCCAAACTTGAAGTCGGCCCAGCCCGAGCCCAATTCTAGTCCTAGTCGTAGCAGTTCTATTTTTTTTCCAACTACTATGCGAATGCATGGTAAACCTTATCATTTTGAGTTTTGAGGTGGAATCACTCGAGTTGTTGAAGCGCTATTAGTTATAAAATTTTTGGTTGTTGTGGCCGTTGGTTGCTTATCTAAGACATTTGGATTGATTGTTAAACTTGGTTTTGTAACTTTGTCTATCTATTTCCGTATAAAAGTTTATGCTGTTACCTTTATAAATGTTATTTACATTTTCTTAAGTCAATTGTTGTATATAGTTCTTTTTCAAATTTTAAAATATCGCTCTTACTTCAATTGTTAATTATTTAATCATGTAATTCGTGCATCTAATTATTGACAATAAATTTATTTATATTTTCTTAGATCTATATTGCTTCCTGTAGACAAAGCAAGCCAAGAGAAGATGCAACTCGAATTGGGTCAGCTGGTGTTGTTCGGCATTAGGCAGCTGATTTAACAAGAAATAAACCTTCTTACAATAGGTGTAGGTGAAGGTGCTTTTAGAAATATCAAGCAATTGTTGAGTACCTTGTTGATGAGCCAATTAATGTGGCTAAATATTCTTCCAATAGATGGTCTAGCCTTGATCTCTCTCCTCTCCCTTCTTTTTTTAGAAAAACATCAGTTGTTCTCACTAATCATTCTTTTCATAAATGTGTATTTGCTACTATTTTTGACAGCAATGCAACTAAGAAGAAGGATGAGATCGAGCATATCATTGACGAAAATCATTGAATTTCAGAGTTTTTATGCATTATCCCATGGTCTCATTTATCCCAAAAATCAACACTGTCCCATTGTATCAATTTGGTTTTAGAGTTGAGAGTATTATCAAATAGAACTTGAAAGGTGCTTGTTGCAATTTTTAAGGTTTGAACCTTAAATTGTTATTATAATTGCCTTCTGTTGGGCATTGAAATCATCTACTAAACCACGGCACTCATCTAATAACATTCCACTGTGGTAATTGGTTGAGATAATTAACTCTGATGCCTGACTAGTCCTAGACATATTAGATCAACCTATGTTTATCTTGCTTGTTGAATCCCCAAAGGGAGAAGGGATTTTTTATAACCAAATTATTACCAGACATTCTTAGCAAATGCGATGATGGGAAGCAACTATCAATTTACAGGAAATGTGTGGAAAATTTTGCATCAAAGGCTTCTTAACAATAAATAATAGTATGGACATCATCCAATGCATGCAGTGACAAACTCATCAGTTATCAAGAAAGAGGAAATGCATTCATAGTGCTGCACACAACAACATATTAGCCCACTTGATAAATGAGGACCAATCTTAAATTCTGTAACAATCATTTCTTGATAGGTAAATATATTTAGGTGTGACTCATGCTTAATTATTTGCAATCTCTATGGAACATGGGCCTCACATAGAATGATTTAATGTACCCTATCTAAAATTCCTTGCCTATTGGAATTTGTATAAGTGGCATCTCATAGACTTCTTTTGCGCAGGTCAATGCTGTCTAGATCTCGAAACCATTACAACAGTTATATATGTTCTTTTTTGCAACGGCCATTATTCAAAAGCTCACCTCCTCCTGAAATTCTCTCTCCTACACCCAAGCATCAATCGTTGCAAAAACGTATCGGCGAACACCGCATTTGCAGCGGGCTCTGGGAATAAGAGATCAAGGAAAGGTATGTATATATAGATATAGATATAGAAAGATCTCGGGAGTCTTTACCGTACTAATAATTTTTAAACTTTTTATCCATTTGATGCAGATTTTAATTTATTTATCAAAATAATGTAAAAGATAAAAATATCATTTAGAATGGTATTTTTGATGAGAAAATGCTATTCTAAATAGCATTTCTTTGGTCCAATCACTAACCTTCCCAACCTACGTAGAACTCCGTAAAAAAAATATATATATATATATATATTTGGAATGGTGCTTTTGAAAGTGTCATTCTGGATGGCATTTTTTAAAGTTCCATTCCCAATGGCATTTCTAAACTATTTTTTATTTTTTATTTTTGGGGCTTTTATCTTAGTTTAATTTTTAAGCTAATTTTTTGGTGTGTGATATGTTTTTATTGTATTTTTAAACTAATTATTTTGGTGCATGATATGTTTCTCATTATTATTTATATTTTTGGTGTGTGATATTATTTTTAAACCAGTTTATATGGCTCTTTTAGTGTGGTATTTTTTGTCCAACTTTTCGAGACATATCTAAAGATCTGTATCCATGTCCATAAACCATAGCATCCTAACACTTGAAATAAATAAGCAAAATATCTAAAACTCTGATAGAAACAATAATTAATAATATAAGATAGAATAAAATATGAAGTTTACAAAAAAATCCACAGTACTATAAATGTAAAAATACTAAATCCTGCGAGGATGTCGTGGTGCCCATGGCCGCTTGAATCTTCTCAGGAAGATACTTAACAGTCACTCCTGCTCCTGTATCACTTGTGATGGTCCCTCTTCTATATCACTAGATATTTTCTGGGCATGCATATGAGGAATAACAGATGCTGTCGGAGCATTTACGAGCTAAGTGACCCTCTTAATCCTCTCATCTGGTTCCAATGATGGATCTGCAATAAAAGATCAGACCACTCAGATGAAGACTCATGATGCCAACTCGGATCCGATGCTATCATCTGGGGCATGTAGGAAGATGAAGGCCCTGACATCTGTGGATCACAAAATGGTGGCATATGTGCAGCATGCGGTGATAATATCTGTGGAATACATGGTAATGGCATATATAGAATATGTGGTGATGGTGTATATCTTATATCTGGTGTATAAGATGCTCTAATTGCCGTCAATATCCCTAAACATGATCTCTCCATCTCTCACAGTATCCGGATCCACTCGTCCTCATCAGTCGTAAATAAAGCGTGATAAGTGTTTAACATAAGACCCGACAAATGATCAGTCTATATAACAAAATAAATTAACAATATATTATAAAACATAAAACAAAGATATAATATAACTACATAAAATATTTTTATTAATGATTAGAAATAAATAAAACTTAATGAATTAAAATTCAATATGAGATTGACATAAGACATAATTTTCGTGGTCTTACCGATATTTGCATAGTAGAACTCTCACTCTCGTATGCTGCAACTACATATCGAGACTATTCAATGATCGATACTGTAATGCTAAGAACTAAGCTATATTGTCCTCATTATATGGATGGCCTCCCAATATGTTATTACCATAAACTATATGATCTCACAGTACATTCCAAATGGTGATATACTCAGCATTTCTGATATGTCAGTCAATATAAGCTCTCCCTCATTGATCAATACGATGAAATCATTGATTGGTATCAAACTGCTATGAGATGCCTTGAATCTGGCCAAACTATCATAGCACATGATCTAGAAGGTGTCACTCCACCACATCAAAACAAATAGGTGCCTTAGCAGTCCATATATCATGTCCATCCATATAAATCTATGGTAATATGGGCAATACTTGTTCTGTGTATGGCTCCCACAAAATTGATGGAGTTAAAATAAAGTCGGATTAGTAAGCTTATTTTTCAATAGACTGAATATTATAAATAATATTTATATGTAATTAAATTATCTGTCTAGTGTATTAGTCAATGTATCCAATTGACATCTATAAACTCGTGCCACCTTTGTCGATACATGGTGAACGTTGAATGTAATGTTTCATTTACTTGACAATATGTTCATATTAATTGAATTTCATCAAAATAAAAATAGTACTAAGTTTCAAGTAATGGAATTAATATTTGTATATCTATATCCTCAAGGTGCGTTTAGTCTGAATAGAATATCGGGGTCATATTGCTCTAGTGGCATCTCAAGCAACTGTCTCTGCAATGGACTGATAGTTGGCATTCTCTTTATATCTAAATCTTTCAATTTCAAAAAAAATCATACATGATATGCCCAATCAAAATCACAATAAAGTATAAAAATTAAATTTGTATATCATATATCTATAATAATACAAGATAACTATCAATCTCTGACTGGTCTGCTGTAGAACCCCGACATATAGTCTTATATAGGCAAACTAGTACTGCACTGCCCCAACTGAGCCTACGAGCGAAATCTAAATCCTCTAATAATGATAAAAATATCATCTTCACCTTATCAGATAAAGTATCAAGCAAAAGGGCATCTCCTAGTAACTGCAATACGTAGCCCTTGATATACTGTTGCACCATTCTTTTAGAATATCATCTCCAATGTATAAATATCGATAATGATCATCCAAACACTCCATCCTTAATTGTGAATGATCAAAGAACTGTGTCTCGAACTAAAACCCTAGTAATCGATAGCACATAACCTATCACTCTGGAATGCTAAGAGTGAGATTAGCTCCTATAATTGTCTCACTATCAACTGATAGTCCGGTGAGGATACTAACATCCCACAATGTGATGGTCGCCTCACCGAATGAAAGATGAAATGTGGGTGTCTTTGGATACCATCTCTCAAGCAAGGCAATAATAAGACCGATGTCCATCTGTATCTATCCAATCCAATATACTCCATAAAATCTTAGATATTGTCAATAATCTACAATTCTATCTGAGATATCCTCCATCCTCTATATGTCAGCATTGGCTCGTTGTAATCGAAGGTGTCTGGGCTCCTGCAATAAGATAGAATAATTAGATAACATATATACCTTTAACAAAATTCTCTTTATAAAATATAAATAATAAAAGTAGGAATAAAATGCTTACATTGCCATTTAAGATAGCCTGTAAGCGATGGATCTCCTGTAATATAAGAATACTGCAATCTCGAGGGCTCGAATGCCATCCCTCGTAAGCCATAATACACTAATGAATCCAAAACAATGACATACATTCCAAGTGTATTAGAGCATGAGGAGTAAAAAATTAATTCATTACATGAGAAATATAACTCTACAATCATACAATGGATAGAACAATACACAACTCTAGACATAGACTACACAATAGTTCAACTATCGAAAATACATAAAATAATACATAACTTTGAAATACATAGAGCAATATATCTGCTGCCTTTAATTTCTTCCATTGCTTGAAGTTGATGTGTGTGGAGGTAACCTAGGATAGCGACGACAATCACGACCCTATTCCCTACAAATACCATAATGATTCTTGCTTCTTATTTGCCTATTATCCATCTTTTTCACAGCCTTGTTGACTTTGGCCTGCCTTTCTGTTTAGATCTCAAACGATGATGATCAGAATACATGTGAACATATATGTGGACCTCCAATAGTCTTCATATGGTAATAGATAAAACTCATCACTTCAAGCATTTATGTATGCCACAATTGTGTATGCATCATCCATGAATCCACTAAAATGTACAGTAATTTCTTGGCACACTGCTAAAATGTGGAAATAAGAATATCTATAGATGCTCCACTTTTCAGAAGAACATTTTTATTACTTAAAATCATAATTTAGGAATTTCTCCACCTCTTAACTGTTGGATTTTGGTACCACAGTGGAATATAATTTCAAAATTTTGATGCATTCAACTATTGAAAATAAGTTTAACAATTAAACAAGACTACTGGAGCACAAAACCCTAGGAACACCTTGATGATTACAATCAAACAATACCGACAAATAGATTAACAAGAGATTAGAAGTCATATACCAAATATGAAGATGAAAATATGATAATAAAAGGATCTCTACAAGACTCTAAAGTAGAAGCCCTCTAATGGTGATCCACATGGGACAGATCAGGATCCTTCCCAATTTGACATAGTGTTGCAGCCATCCTCACAAGTCTACTGCCAATCGTCCTTCTCAAAAATGGGTTGCACCACTGCCTGTATGCCTTCGAAACCTCCATTAGGACCACACTAGAAACCATTTCTTATAAGAATTCACCACCCAAATCAGATTTAGATATTCAACACTTGAACAATCTAAACCTTAGGACAAGCAACAATTGCTTTCTGTTTCCTCCTTGATTTTCTTTCTAATTTTCCTCTTCTTTTCCTTATCTTTTCTTTTTATATTTTTTTTCTTTCTTTTCTCACATAACCCCACACCTAAACCTTTTTGGATTGATCCCATATCCTATATGGGGTGCCCCTTAAATAAGTAAAGAAGAGGCGCCACAAACAATCCTAAGGGGCGCCAACTCTTGGCATCCCTTATTCCTACACGGTGAAATTAATTTCCACATAGAAATCAAAAAAGAAATAAGTTAGGTGTGGAAAAAGAAGAGGTTCACAAGCAAAAGGACTCCTCCTTTATGCACAAAAACCAAGGGACCTTCTGATGGTGCGTGGGATAAGGGAAAGAGCGTGAAACCAAGAGTCCAAAACAAGGACTCTTCCAATATTCAATGCACAAATGGGGGGCATCCCATTTATTTTTGACATATGATTTCCTTCATAGATAAGAAATCTTCCTTCTCTTCTGCACCCATATATTTTCAAGAGCCATATGATGGCACAAAAACCAAAGGAACATGTGGAATAGATAAGAAAGAATTAAGAGGAGTAATCTAGAAGGACTCCTCCATCTTTATGCAAAAAATAAATGGGGTGCCATTTTAATTTGTCGTGTGGTTTGGCATGGAGGGAGTTGACTTCTCATTGAACACTTCCATAAAAATTAGATAAGCCATCTCATGTCTTAAGGATTTAACCTAATCTCATTAGGTCAAGGCAACAAGTCAAGGATTAGCACAAACACCTTTGCACTGAACCCAATTGGAAACTTGGGTTAATTCATGTGTTAGCAATTTAATTAACCCATAGGATTTATAATAGATCCAAATAGATTAGATCAAGATCAAATTTCTATTGTGTGTGACCCATTAGGTTCCATATCTAACCAGCAATGGACCCAAACTTATGACCTAATCCAATTAAGTCAGCCCAAAGGTGTCCATCAATCAGAACACCTTCTGATTAAATTCTGAATTAAACTTCTTTAATTTTTGTAAGTTCACAAGTCAAGATTGACATCTAACAACATGTCATAACTATCTAGAAGATATGAAATTTGATAAAATATCAAAATTATTCTTTCATGATGAGTTACGGTGTAATTCAATCCTTCGATCACACAACATTCCAGACAGGCCATGGGTATAGAAACATATCAAGTCCAAATATCTATCTATATATATTTCGATCCGATGATGATGACTTGATTGATGAATCAGTAGAAATCTTTTCTACTGTTCATCTCTGCTCTGATCAGAGACTCTCAGAGATATCATCCTATAAGATCACATAGGATGTTCTCTCCTTTTACAAGGAGTGATCGATTTCATGTTGACCACTCACAATCTTCATGCACACTTTATCAAATTCAGAATATCTCACACACATCTCAAAGTGGCATGCTAGAGAATAAACCAAAGTATGGATCTATATACAGAAAGTATCATAGTGATGTCAGATCAAAGGATCATTTGCACCACTCCCACTAGAGAACCATTTGTTGATATGCTGTAAGGCTCCATCAGATATTCTTTCTATGTATCAATTTAGTGAACTTATTCTCTAATGTACACCTTCATTTTTGTATTAGTGTCACCACACAAGTAATTCTGAGATCAATTACCCTCTCCATTGAGTATACATAGGATGTACCAGTCTTACCGGTATCATCAATCTTCGACTCGATGATTCAATGACTGAGAATATTTTATATTGAAGCTATTAAGATTTTAGATCTCACTGGCATGATCTCATCATGGCCCTAAAATCATTATCCTAATCTATGAAGTTTATCATAATCATAAAATATGATGCAGCAAATGATAAAACACAATACCTCATAAATAAATAACCAATATTATGCTAATAAGCAGGAACAAAATATAGAAAAATTCCTTCACATTATCCATATAATTGGCTTATAGGGTACTATTCTTTCAATCTCACACTTGCACTAAAGCCAATCACCCTTGCTCTTGATGCCCATACAATCAAGGTGGCGAACACACTGCTGTTGTGTATAAGGCTTAGTGAACTGATCCATTATGCTGTTCTTTATATCAACTCATTCTATGATCTAATCATGATTGAGGTGAAAGTACCATGAGATGTGTGTAGGTTTTTGATGAGACCACACCCAACTCAATGATGAACCCTTTCATCAGACGACTTTTCTTAGCAATTTTTACTAACAACAATTAATTGAATCAAACACAGTTTTACTGTATGGAATCTTTCTAATTTACTGCTCTTCTAGTACTTCTCAAATACTTTGACAATACTTTTCATACTTTGCAAAAGATCCTATCATGGATCTGTCTAAAATCAATGATCATGCACAAGGCATAAACCACATCAGGCTTGGTACATTAAATATATGGATAAGTAAACTCTTTTACATCCATTTATGTGGAACCCCTTCAATATAAAATCTATGTACATAGATTGGGACAAGCCTAGCATCCACTTACATCTGTCTCTATAGATGCCAAAAAAAATTGAATGCTACATCCAAATCTTTTTCATGAAAACTTCTGTGAAAAGTACGTGATTGATCGAGTGCAATATCGGGACTACCTTCCTAATATGTTGTATGTCATCTATGTATAAAATCAAGAAGTTAGTGGGACTCCCACTTATCTTCTTGCACACACTTGGTTCATTCATAT
>KE509543.1:0-14093 GCA_000441515.1 Elaeis oleifera | reverse complement strand
TACTTCACCATATCCAGAACACCCATATAAGGATCAGAAGATCAAGCTAGGTAGTAAATCAAAATATGGATCCATGTACATAAGGTACCATGGTCACCTCTGGTCAAAGGATCACTTACAAAACTCTCACTAGAGAAATATCAGTTGACATGTAAATAAGACTCCATCTGATTATTCTCTCGTAGGTCAATTCAGTGAACTCATTCTCTAATGAACACCCATATTCTTGTATTAGTGTCACCACACAAGTGGTTGTGAGATCAACCATCTTCATTTCTGAGCATACATAGGACATGCCAGTCTTATCGATATTATTGATCTCCGACTCAATGTACCAATGACTAGAATATTTTAGATTAGGGCTATCAAGAATTTAGGTCTCACTGGTGTGATCTCATCACGATCTTAAAATCATTATCCAGACCTATGGGGTTCATTATAACCTATAATAAGATGCAGCATATAATGAATCAAAAATATCAATTTTATTAATAATATTAATGTCAATTACATAAGTTTGGAAGAAAATTACAATAAACACCCTATCGTATCCCATATGCAATTAGCTTGTAGGGCATAATTCTTTCACAGAACATCCCATACAAGGATTAGAGAATCAAGTTAGAAAGTGAACCAAAATATGGATTCATGTACATAAGGTACCATGGTGATCTCAGGTCAAAAGATCACTTATACAACTCTCACTAGAGAATTATCAGCTGATATGTAAATAAGACTCCATCAGATGTTCTCTTGTAGGTCTATTCAGTGAACTCATTTTCTAATGAGCACCCATATCCTTGTATTAGTGTCACCACACAAGTGATTGTGAGATCAACCACCCTCATCTTTGAGCATAAATAGGACATGCCAGTCTTATCGATATCATTGATCTCTGACTCAATGAATCAATGATTGAAATATTTAGGTCATAACTATCAAGATTTTAGGTCTCACTGGTGTGATCTCATCACAACCTAAATTATTGTCCAGACCTATGTGGTTCATTATAATCTTAAAATAATAAGATGCAATATATAATGAATCAAAATATCTATTTATTAATAATATTAATATCAATTACATAAGTTTGAAAGATAAATTACAGAAAATACTCTCTCGCATCCCGTATGCGATTGGCTTGTAGGATATTTTTCTTTCATAGTTGATCCCAAATGTTCTGCTTGGGGGGGTTACTAGGAGTCAAGGATCATCAGGGCTGAGCTAGGATTGGGAGATCTCGAGTTACACTAAATGACTTTGGACGGTTCTTTACAGTACAGAAGAACACTTATTCCTTCGAAATTGAACACTTTCATCTGACTGCGCCATGACATTGGCCTTGCATATCATGTCTGCCCTTCCATTAATCCATGTCTTCAGTCTGGATGATAAATCTTCTCCTAATAGTATCAAAACTGAGGATCAAAAGTGTTGGAAGATGAGTGATTGTATTATTTTCAATATTTTTCTCTTTATTGTTTGTTTTTTTATTATTAGTAGATCGGTTAAACTAGTGAATCGGTTTGGCTGGTAATTTTTTAGTTTATTCTAAGTTGTTGCCCTATTTTTGACATATAAATAAGAAAGAGAGGTCATGAACCCTCCTCTCAAGCCAATACCAAATGTTCTGCTTGGGGGGGGGTTACTAGGAGTCAAGGATCATCAGGGGCTGAAGCTAGGATTGGGAGATCTCGAGTTACACTAAATGACTTCAGACGGTTCTTTACAGTACAGAAGAACATTTATTCCTTCGGAATTGAATACTTTCATCTAATTGCACCATGACATTGGCCTTGCATATCATGTCTGCCTTCCATTAATCCATGTCTTCGGTCTGGATGACAAATCTTCTCCTAATAGTATCAAAACTGAGGATCAAAAGTGTTGAAAGATGAGTGATTGTATTAGTTTTCAATATTTTTCTCTTTTATTGTTTGTTTTTTTTATTATTAGTAGATCGGTTAAACTAGTGAACCGGTTTGCTTGGTAATTTTTTTGGTTTATTCTAAGTTGTTGCCCTATTTTTGACATATAAATAAGAAAGAGAGGTCATGAACCCTCCTCTCAAGCCAATACGACTCTTTTTCCACATAGTATCAGAGCCGGCCAACCCTAGCCATGCTCTACCATAGCTGTCGGCCACTCTCAAAAATGCCCGACCACTCTCAAAAATGCCCAGCCACCATCGACCAAGGTTAGAAACCCTCTGCTGCCACCGTTTAGACCTTCTATAGGTCCTTGCCATCGGCCAGCCACTGTCTAGCCTTTATCAATTTCTGTTTTGCTACTGATCATCTCCAATCTATTTATCTTTTGCAATTAGATCTTGATTCAACAATATTTCTTGATCTAAGATGGTGAAGACAGTGATGACGGGATCAATCGAAGATAAAGGAGACTCAACATCTGGAGCCATAATAGAGAGGAGTAATACTATCATCGGCACACCTCCTGGGGCAGATTATTCAACTAGATCTACTCTTTCACTTACCATTCACATAAATTAAATGGTACAAATTACTTGGAATGGTTGCAATAGGTCAAGTTGGTCATGAAAATCATGCCAAGTTTGAATATTTGACGGATAGTGTCAAGGAGTCCACTAAAATTGATCCCAATTTCATACTTGGACGATGGAGAATGTAGTAGGTATGGCATGGCCCTTCAATCCTATGGAGCTGACCATTGCAAAGACCTTTCTATTTCTCTCACCAGCGAAAGAAATCTGGGATGCTATTAAGAAGACATATTCTAATCGAAAAAATTATTTTCAAATCTTCAAATTGAAGTCCAAGTTATGACGATCGACATAGGGAGATTGAGATATTACCACCTACTACAATGAGATGGTAACACCATGGCAGGAGTTGGATCTTTATCGTACAGTTGAGTTAAAGGATTCTGAAGAATGTGCAAGGCACAAAAAGGATAAAGATGCTGATAGGGTGTATATATTCTTGACTGGTGTGAATCAAAAATTTGATGAGGCAAAGGAGAGAATCTTGACTTGGAAGCCACTGTCCTCTATTAAGGAAGTTTTCTCTGAGATCTGACTAGAAAAAATCAAAAGAAGGTTATGCTTTATTCATCCTCATCTCATATTACTCTCGGAGCTGAAAGTTGAGCCCTTACAACCAAAACCAAAGACAAAAGGAGAAAGAAAAAGCGGTCATGGTGTGACCATTGCAGGAAGTTGGGGCATACTCAGGAAATTTGCTGGCAACTTCATGGCAAGCCTTCTAACCAAAAGAAGAAGCCAAATGGAAGAGCTCTTCAAACCACCACTGATAATACTCAGAAGCAATCGGTTGAATCTGACTCGACCAACTTCACAAAGGAACAACTGAAGCAACTATATCAGTTATTTAAATCATCACAATTCTCCACCACTCCTAGTTCTTTAGCCCACCAAGGTAACTCAATTGTGTCATTCAATACCTCCCTTGACTTTTAAAATCTTTGGATTATTGACTCTAGGGCAATAGATCATATGACTAGTTGCTCTCAGTTATTTTCATCTTATAGTGCTTATGCAGGCAATCAAAAAATCAAGATTGCTAATAGATCTTTTTTGACAATTGCCAGGAAGGGTTCAATTATGATCTCACCTACACTGACCCTCCATAATGTTCTTTATATTTTCAAATTATCCTATAATTTATTATCCATCAGTAAATTTATCTATGATCTGAATTGTCATGCTAATTTTTACCATTCTCACTGTGAATTTCAGGATCTGACAATAGAGAGGATGATTGATATTGCTAGAGAAAGAAGACTTCATTTCCTAGAACATGGATCACAATCTGGTAGACTTGTTCAGGATACCTGTTTAGAGTCTGTTCTTTTTTATTGATCATGAAATAATGTTGTGGCACTATAGATTAGGCCACCTAAGCTTTTACTATTTAAAATATTTGTATCTAAATTTATTTTGAATAAGATCCATCTTTATTTAAATATAAAATTTGCACTTTGACAAAATTACATAGAGCTATTTTTCTCTTACAACCATATAGGCCAACACAACCTTTTTCATTAGTTCATAGTGATGTGTAGGGACCCTCAAAGATTCCTACAGTTTCAAAAAAAAAATAGTTTGTGTCTTTCATTAATGATCATACTAGAATTAGGTGGGTGTACCTATTAAAAAAAATTGAAGTTACTAAATTTTAAAATTTTACTTTATGGTTCATTCCCAATTTAATAAAAAATTTAGATTTTCGGAGTGACAATGATAGAAAATTTTTTAATTCAACTTTAGAATAATTTTTTTAAAAAGATATTGTTCATCAAAGTTCTTGTATTAATATCCCACAACAAAATAAAATTATGGAAAGAAAAATAGACACCTTTTGAAAATTGCCAGAGCCCTTCTTTTTGCAATGAATGTTCCTAACTATCATTGGGGTAAAGCAATTCTTACAGCTACACATCTCATTAATCACATGCCCTCAAAGATTTTGAATTTTAAAACTTTCTTGCATGTTCTTATAAATTTTTTTTTAACTCTCGAATATCTGCTGGTCTGCCTATTCGACTATTTGGTTGCATGATTTATATCCATGATCATGATCAAAATCATAAAAAACTTGATCCGAGGACCATTAAGTGTGTATTTATGGGATATGCACCTACCAAAAAGGGTATAAGTGCTATGACCCATTTCGAAAAAAATTTCATAACAACGGATGTCTCCTTTTTTGAACAAACTTCATATTTTAACTTTCATCTTCAGGGAGAGAGAGAGAAAGAAGATATGAGAAATTCTGACATATTTGAAAATGAATTCATTTTTTTCTTTGCTCCCCATCGTGTGGATGTCTCTACACTTGCATTCGAGAATGAACTTGTTGAAAATAAAAATCCAAATCAACAAAATGATGCTGAAAGTAAAAATTCTACAACAAGCATTGATAGAAATCCTTCAAATATTTTAAATAATGAAGAACTTGAAGGTTCACCTATGATCCCACCACATATTCACGATCAGAATGAAAGAAAGTAAATATAGATAGGTACTTCAAAAAAGTCTACTCTGGAAAGGATATTCTTTAAGAAAAGGAGTCTGAGGCTTCTCTTCATAGTCATGAGTCTGAATCGAGCTAGACTGAGATCTTCAGGTATTTCAATTCTAATTATCCAATTGTATCCAATAATTAAATCTTCTTATTACTGTTCGTAAGGATATTAGAACATGAATTAATATCCAATGTCCAAATATATGTCTTATACTAATCTATCACCATCTTTTTCAGCTTTTTCCTCTCACCTTTCTCTTATGGAGATTCCAACAACTGTGCAGGATGCTCTATGAGTTTCAGAGTGGAGGAAAGCTATGTTAGAAGAGATACAGACACTTGAGAAGAATAGGACTTGGGAAGTAGTGGATCTTCCTAAAGGGAAGAAAATAGTGGGTTGTAAGTGGGTGTTCACTGTTAAATACAAATCTGATGATTCTCTTGAAAGATACAAGTGGAGATTAGTGGCAAAGTGGTTTACACAAACATATGGTATTGACTACATGGAGACCTTTGCACCTGTGGTCAAACTTAACATTATTAGGTGTTGTTTTTCGTTAGCCGTTAATCTCGATTGGCCATTACAGCAGCTGGACATTAAAAATGCATTCTTGAATGAGGATTTGGAAGAAAAGTTTATATGGCTGCACCTCCTGGCTTTGCTACAGAGTTTGGATCCCGAGTTTGTAGACTTAAGAAGTCTTTATATAGCCTTAAACAATCTCCAAGGGCCTGATTCGACAAATTCACTAGATCAGTGAAGAATTAGAGATATTGCCAAGCACAATCAGACCATACTGTGTTATATAAGCATGGAGAGAGCAAAAAAATTACTGCTCTCATTGTGTATGTGGATGATATCATCCTAACCGATGATGATGTTGCTGAGATAGAGTGATTGAAGAGTAGCTTGGCTAAGGAATTTGAAATCAAAGACTTGGGCCGATCAAATATTTTTTTGGAATGAAAGTTGCTCGCTCTTAGAAAGAGTTAATTGTGAATCAGAGGAAGTACATTCTTAATCACCTCAAAAAATTGGAATGAGTGGGTGTAGACCTATAAATACTCCCATTGACTCTAATGTCAAATTGGGAGATAGTGAAAAAGATGAGGTGATTGACACTTTCAGATATCAGAGACTAGTAGGGAAGCTGATTTACTTATCTCACACAAGACCTGACATTGCATTTGCTATGAGTAGAGTAAGGTAGTTTATGCATTCTCCTCAGAAAGCATATCTTAATGAAGTTTATAGGATCTTACGATACTTGAAGAGTTCCCCTGAGAAGGGTTTGTTTTTCAAAATATTCTCAAAGGAATATAGAGGTTTTTATGGATACTGATTGGGCAGGTTCTTCAACCAATCGAACATCCACCACTGGCTACTGTACTTATATTTGAAAGAATCTGGTTACTTGGAGGAGCAAGAAGTAGAATGTTGTATCGAAAAGTAGTGCTGAAGCCGAATATAGAGTCAAGGCAAATAGTGTTTATGAGTTACTTTGGCTGTGGTGAATTCTAGATGAATTACATCTTTCCGTAAATTTGCCTATGAAGTTGTATTGCGATAATAAGACTGCAATCAGTACTGCCCATAATCCAGTTCAGCATGACCACACCAAACATATGGAGGTTGATGTCACTTTATCAAAGAGAAGCTTGAAGCTGGAGTTATTTGCATGCCGTTTGTTCCCACTTTGGATCAAGCGGCCGACTTACTTACCAAAGGACTGTCCTCTCATCTTTTCAATTTTCTCATTAGCAAGTTGGTCTTACTTGACATCTACTCACCAGCTTGAGGAAGAATGTTGGAAGATGAGTGATTGTATTATTTTTCAATTTTTTTCTTATTTATTGTTTATTTTTTTATTATTAGTAGATCGATTAAACTACTAAACTGGTTCAGCTTATAATTTTTTGGTTTATTGTAAGTTGTTGCCCTACTTTTGACATATAATAAAAAAGAGAGGTGAACCTCCTCTCGAGCCAATACGGCTCTTTTTTCACAAAAAGCAGTATGATTATGTCTATAGTAAACCACATCATAGAACAAAATCTAATCACAAATACAACAGCCATAGTAAATGCATTGGTTCCTATAGCAAAGATATATCCAGAATATTTTGGTACAATCAAAAGATACAATGTCCTTCATCATTATCTATCTTCCACAATGGCCTTGTTTTGCATAATTATCTTTACATTCTTAAGGATATCTAAGCATTGATAAAAGGGTCCACCTAGATATGAGAATGACAAATGTATCAAGCAAGATTCAACATCTTGGTACTAGACCCATACCGGTACCATGCGATGCACTATCACGCCCAATATAGGAGTCACGGCAAAATGAGTCTCTTGCCAAGTCTCGATTTGGTATCAGTACGGTATGAAATGTCCAATACGGGGCAATACGCATTTGTATGGCTAACCATGCTATAAAGATTATAGGACCTAAAGAATGAAATACAACTCAAATCAAATTTCATTTCAGATCGGCATCATAACTAATGCAGAAAACATCTAGAAGATGAAAAATCAAAAAATATGACAAATGGTGGAAGCAAGGTTTTGAAAATGGTATCGGTGACCATTTCAGTCATCAGTTGGTTGGTACCATACGACACGGTATGTGGGTGTGCCAACTAAACCGACACGTCAATTTTTTTTGCTTCTCTTTTTTTGGAGGGGTGTCTAATCAAATTTTTATAGATTATTTAATATTCTAAAGTCCAAATTGATATGTAGTGGTATTCATTAATGTTCATATCACTCTGATACGCCTTTAATCGTATGTGACACATGAATCTAAGTATGATATTATGTTATTTAACATCCTAAATAATCAATATATGGATTAGATATTATTGGATCCTAAAATACTTAAATCAATTAAAAATTTAAAATACTCAATACGTACTGATCATCAGAATCTGATCGACCTCGATGTCCATAAATATCTAGATCGCTTACATAGTGAGGAGGAATATCAGTCCATCCCTCTAGCCACATAGCTTTATAATCCTCTATACTCATTTTATAAAGTAAGCGTACTAGATCATAACTCATCCTCGGTCTCTCATTGAGGTCCTGACTCTGAGAGGTATCGTCAGTCTGATAGTCTAGTTGTGAAGGGGTTCATCCAAATATACCGACAGCAAATTTCAATCTATAAAATGCTTCAAGCTGTACAGGATAGTAACTACTAGAAAATGATGTCTTCGATGTATCATATCCATATTTGTAAGGATCATAACCTGTCAATGGCTACGAATAAGAGGATCTAGAATACGAAGATGAATGTAATACATCTATGGATCCTACTTCACATACAAGATCATCTATAACTACCTCATATCTTGAACGACCTCACGGAGCCTGTCATCTGTATGAAATTGTATCATCACGGGCTCTACCTACTTGCACACCATGATTCCTATCCTGTATGGCATGCATAAAATGAGTCTCACCAATGAATTAGAACCACTAACCAACTGCATCTCCTATCCTCTGGTCCCTCCATGATCACTATATCCATCAGTAGCTGAAAACTATCATCACTGCTCTATCTGGTGTCTGAATCTGAGTGAACCGAATACTCTCTCTCTACAGAGGTTACAACCATCTTTTCTTTCTTTTATCTCTATGCATAGTAGCTATCTGCCCTCTCATCTGCCTTGCTCAGGCTATCTAGGCTATGAGGATGGATGCTGTGGTGTATCGACTGGAGATCTATATGGAATGTTGCTACTTGCCCATTGAGAGGCATCCACCCCAGCCTCGCTAACAACAAAACTGACAGATCATGGAGGCGATCCTGACTCATCAAGCTTTGACTCCTGCTACTGACTTGTAATCTATCTAATCATCAAATCTTCATCTTTATCAACAAAATCACTTGTAGTCAGATCTGAGTACTTCAGCTGAACTTTCTCCTCAATGCATTTGAGCCTTAGCCTCAAATTATATAGTGCACATACACAAGATCATTGAGGCATTTCTATTTTAGATGGTTCCTCTGCTTGCTGTGGATAAGGGCAAAGGTCGACCAGTGGTGCTCACATCCACTTGATGAAACCATTTGGAAGAGGATCTTAATGACAAGATCCTTCAGATTTCATGCAGATCCATCAAAATGCATCCACCATTTAGCTACAAATTATTAAATTTAACAAATTAAAAAATATTGAATATATTAATATGATAATAGATTTATTAATATATATCTAAATTCATTTTTGATTTGCTTCTGATCGCTACATTACTTCCAAATGATTCTGTAAAAAATTATTTATTATAAATTTATAATGTCTTACTTGTTGAAGATACATCTAAATTAATAAACATCATTGAACTAAGTTACTTGTTCCAGACATAAAACCATGATGTCTGGATCGGGCTCCATCTTGTCTATTAGATTTCATAGGATGGATAAAAACTCTTCATCTATGTCAGTCTCAGGTATGGAGTATCAAAATCTTGGATTCAGATAATAAATTGTATATAGATTTTTATAATTGATTAAATTTATTTATACAAATTTTAAAAAATTTTGATTTACTGCTTACCTGCTAAATGTAACTCCCTACCCATTTAATCACCCTATCGATGGACGATGATCCTAATGTACTCATCGGCATGTTGGGGATCCGCCACCTTGATTTGTTCCTTTATCCTCTCCATCATATAAATAAAAGCCCATCTAGGGTATCGCTCACCATTCACAGCCCGAAACACTTCATATAGAGGCTTGATAGCCGTCACTATCTTCTCGATCCACTGTTAGAATGACTGTCTTATCACTAAGCTCTCTCTACATTGCTCCCCTTAGTGCCTGCCTTGGCATATCTGCCCTGTTGCCACTCAGGACTGACAAATATCTAATGTAGATGTACTTTCTTATCAATCAGGCTATCAAGTACTATATAATTAGTAGCAAACCGTATGACATCTGATTCAATATATCATCCCAAGCAAACTGCCGCATCAATGATAGGACCCATGTATGGTTGTAGATGAATCCAGTGATGCTCTGTACTGATTCCACTACCTTCCACACCTTCAAATTTTTCAATATCTATCAACATCATATTGATGCAATGTACAATATATGCGGTCGCTGCTCCATCAATATCTCTCCTGCAGCCTTATTCTGTGGTTCATTCACTGTGATAATCTGCATGATATTTCACTCTCCTATTTGATCAATCATCTCTTCCATCAATCTGAGGATGTAGCTGGAATTGTGCACCTCAGCTGAAGCATCAACAGACTTATGAAAAATATTCTTCCATCATAATATATCAAGAAGTTGATGATGCTTCGTCAAGTAGGACCAGTCTAACCATTGCACATCACAGTCAACCCATACATAGACCACTTGCTCTGATACGAGGCAATCCATTTTTCGAGATCCTTCTTATTTTAATCAAGAAGCTTACCATAGATATCTCTTGGTCCTGAAGGATCAACACTTGGACCAACAGCTGATAAGTTCTAAAAATATATTAATAAGAAGCATGAGACTGTATATTAATTTATCTTTATTTTAAAATTAATGCTTTTATTTATCTATGTAGAAAAGAGAATTACCAATGCAAAGAGCTCAATTTATAGGTTAAAAGAAAGAAAATTAAAATAAATGAGACTCAAATGAATCTTGAATAGAGACTCAAAGACATCCCAAAATCAGCTCAAACTCAACCTAAATTTAAAAAAAATGCAAGCTAAATTCAACCAAAAAATGGGGTGCATGGAGATTCAAAGCATTAAAAGCTTTTGGCTGGGTATGGCTCACGAAGTAAAGTGGATTGTTGGAGCTCACAGTGGCATTCAAGTGGAACAAAGCGCAGCGTGGATTTGGCATGAGTGTGGCATGGGTCCAGGAAGTTTAAACGCACCTCGGCACATGGGATCACATGGGTATGATCCTGGTGGTGCATATACGGCGCAGTTCATGGCCTGGGCGGACGAAGGATTCAAACAGGCGTGGCTTATAGTGGGTTCCAGCGAGGTGGGTCCGGTCCAAGCTGAGATGAGTTTTGATACGTGGAATGGAGCAAGCGACAGCGGCTTAGACATGCCTGAGATGCGCGATGCCATGCAAAAGACACAATTTAATAATGCAGCGTGGCTTCACGTGGCCTAATGCACTAACCTAAAGCAAGTTTTATCGAGTTTCAATGGGATTTGAGGACCGACTTCAATCAGAATTTATCCTCTTCACAGCACACGACATCCTATACTTTACAGTGGTCCCACATTGGTAAACAACAAAAATTTCTCCCCCCTGACACCTATAAGAAAAGGTCCAGACATAAAAAAAAAATCATCCGAGAGAGGGAGAGGCCCAAGAGGAGATAGCAGGCAAGGCTTGGGTTGACGGCTGCTTCGAGATAAGAGGTGCCGAGAAGAAGAATTCTGCTCGTACGCTATCTTTATGCCTACATCATGTCGAAAATCAGATCTAAAGAGGAAGAAAAGAGGAGGAAGCCCAATTTACTTGAGGAGTTTAAAGAAGAAGGAGAGGTCATCAACCATTGAGACCATGTCGAAGATCAGATCTAAAGAGGAAGAAGAAAAGGAAGAAGCCCAATTTACTTTGAGGAGTTTGAAAGAAGAAGGAGAGGTCATCAACCATCTTCCTGACAAGATTGAGCCAATCAACTTCAGATCTTTATTAGAGTTTTTATTTTATTTACTTGTTCTTTTAAATTTTTGTTACAGTTTTTATTTTATTTACTTCTTCTTTTAAATTATTTGTAATTAAATTTATTTTAATTAATATAAATTATTTTATATTTTTAAATTTTATTATTTATTTTTATTGCAAGTAGATGTTAAGATCTAGATAGTAGATCTTAGTATCAAATTATTTTTATGTACTTTAAATTTCGTTATTTACTTTTATTGCAAGTAGAAGCTAAGATCTAGATAATAGATCTTAGTACCAAGTTTCTTTTACGCACTTTTGATTTTTATTTTCCAACTTAAATTATTTTTCAATTTTTTTCTTTTATAAAATTAAATATTTCAAATCAGTACTGCCTTCTCTGTAGATTTGATCCGACTCATTACTTTTATATATTTTAATTTTTTTAGAAGTCAGATATAAATTGATAATCACGGTGTCCTCACGACAACATCGCAAGCTATCAGCAGCTTATATAGAAGAGCGATAATATGGGTTGCCTACTGCGTTCATTGGGATGTGACTGAAGTGAAATCAAAATTCAATAGCTTGCCATATATCTTTCTTCTTATCTTTTCTCAACATAGTATCAATCCTCTGTTGTTTGAAATTTCTGCTAGAAAATGCACGTGGATCCAAATCATGGATAGTGGCTTTGTTAGAATCTTCTAAAGGACTTTTTCTACTACCAAATACTTCCAACATGGATGCAAGATGGCTGGTGGGTCTATTGGCGAGCTCTCTAACTGAGGATGTCCTCCTAAACTATGACTCAGAGTCTGCTGCAGTGCTCCGTGAGCTTGATCTATCGTCATAAGCTGATGGCGGAAATCAAGCTCTATGTCTGGTTACCTCCTCTAACTGCCATAGCTCATCCAAACTCTCTTGAATGGCAGCCTCGATCTGTGCTTGCTCATTATCTAGAACAAATCCTTCTTCTGACTTTTTGGAGTGAGAATATGGCTCTACTACTCGACGGTCCACCTCTGCTTTTTCATCAAATTTCTTTTTTTGCTATTTTAAAATCAATGAAGTATTTTTTATTAATTGACGGACCTCTTGTGGACACTTACAGTATATAGCTATATCTGGATAGCTGCCAAATAAATATTGTTTCAACCATATAACTTCCTTAAATTCTATGCTCTATCAGTTATATTTCCAATGATACCGACCTAAGAGCATCTCCCTATGCTCCTAACCAATGTCACATTCTAAATCCTTTTTCTTCTTTGATAGATTCATTCATGAAAATTGATAAACACATCACTTCAATAATTACATAAAATGATATATTTCATTGACCTAATTTTTTATATTTTTAAATTATTTATTATTTTTAAATAAATATATTAAAATTAAAAATTATGAAAAATAATTTGATGTTAGATCCATATAGAATCTTACCATGGATATTACATATAATTTTTAGATAGTGGACATATATGAAATGCTATTTTTTTCAAATTTAAGTCTAGGCTATTATGCGCAAGATGTGTTGAAATATTGATAAATAGGTACCAAATATATGTCAAAAGTAGCTTGAAAGTTTTTAAACAATAATCTGATTTAATATTTATTTTAATTTATTTTTTAATAATTTTTTATTTAAAATATATTTTAATTAAAATTATATATCTAATGAAATTAATAATTTTAGTGTCATTGTGTAGATCATCTGTAGATCTATAACAAGTATTAAAATTACGTCAAAAAAAAATTGACATAATTTTTTCTTGTTTTCTATTTTCATGATTTTTTCAAAAATAAAGAGAAGAAGAGAGAAAAGAGAGATAGAAAGGAGAGATATATCTTGTAGAGCTTTAATCCACATATTCCTGAAGTCTTTCCACCGCTCTCGATGTTAGAGAGTGAAAAAGAGAGAGAGATTGAGAAACAGAGAAGTATTTCAGTTTTTTTTTAATTTTTTATTTTTTCATGTCGAGTGCCTAAAATTAGGGTCGAACTGATCTGGTTCCTCGTCGATCTGAACAGGATAGTTCGATATGCCCTGAACAGGATGGTTCGGTCCGGTTTTCAAAACCTTGGGTGGAAGCAAGAGGAAGAGAAGCAAAAGATCACTTGTGTTCTCAAAAACAAGAAAGTGTAGTGGGAAGAATAAAAGAGGAGACAAGGAAAGTGACAAATTTCTTACATATAGGTTGAACTCATGGTACTCATGTGATTTTTGAAATTTAAAGGCTACACAGCAACTTTTCTTAGAACAGGTTTGATCTATGTATCAATCATGGAACCAATCAACACCAATCAGCTTCAAAACTGATCTTTGATCTGCTCTCCAGATAATAACAGTTGAAAAAATTGATCTATATCCTGATTCAGATCTGAAAACAGCATATATATATATATATATATAT
>KE509541.1:33303-43431 GCA_000441515.1 Elaeis oleifera | reverse complement strand
GTGGCTCTGAACGGCACCTGACGCCATTACTCTCCGTAACAAACTCCGCGTGGCCCTGAACGGTCCACTACCAGACGGTTACAGATGTCGCTGTCAATCAGTTATGCTCTCCGTCTATAAAAAGAGACCCCAGATACGTTCTTCTCTAAGCTCAAAAACTCTATCTCGAAACTTTGCTAAAATTTTCATTCGAGCACTCCATTTCTGTTGAGGCAGAGTACTGACTTGAGCATCGGAGGATCTTACCGGAGTGCCCCCAATTCTGGTTTAGACTTCCCTTACAGGTTCCGATGGTGACCATGATTCCCATGACTCCAGCTTCTCTGACGCCAGTAGAATTCTGCACCAACAGTATTTATGAATATGAACTAAATATTTGAGAAATTATCGATATCTTTATTTCATCTTATTTAAATGTATATTGATTTTACCTATATTCTTATTATTATAAGAAAATTTTTTAAATTATCTAGTTAAGGTGCTTATTATTTACTGGATCATTGAGCTCATTATTCCAATCAGAGAATTAGTTGCAAATATAGATCTTGCTATGGGAGTGGGAATAGAAAAAAGTATAACCTTACAAACTTATTTAGATTTAGTATTAAGAAAGTATAATTGATGAAAAACTTTTAGATTTTGTTCGATAGTTTGGATTTTTTAATTATTAAAATTTGAATTATATTTATTAATTATTCCATCTAAATCATTCCTTGTTATTAGGAGTGATTTGAAATAGACCGATGATGTATGAAGATTCAAATTCATTATGACCCATTGGATCCATATCAGCACCTCTCAAATGGTCTAATTATTATGGTTTGTCCAACCTCTAATCGACAAATGTCTGTCTCGACCCCTGATCGGAGGCTATTCTATCCGATCTCTTGTCGGCATGTTCTTGATCCAACTTCTGATGTAAAAGAGCTAATCGAATTGCACACCTTAAGCAGTGCAGTCGCAAGATTGATTATGACTCGTCTGACTCTTAGTCGACGTGTGTTTGGTCTAACTCTTGGTTGAAGAATTTGCTGGTCGATCTCCAGTCGCATCCGATCCCTACACGGCTTGCATATCAGAATAATCTCTGGTTAACATAACAACTGTGAATCAGTTAGTCTTTCGGATCAATCCATCTAACCAAGCTTTGGTCGGAAACTATCAGTCCCAACTCCTAGCGGCATGCCACACTCTCTGATTTCTCCTTGAAAGCAGATTGATCAGGCTCAGATTCAAAAGCAGGCACCAATTGGCCATAGCTGTTAATACTATCTTGGTGTAACCACCTGATCCTAAGAATCTTTAGGTGTAACCATCTGATCCTGAGAATCATAACCAAATAATCGCATCAGATTCAGCCAGCCTGTCTACCAAAAATGATTACACAATCGTCTCTTCTATAAATACTCAAACCCCGAGGATCCAGATAAGTAATCCATCTCAGAGAGCTAAAATTCTACTTCTCTATTTGCACATTCTGACTTGAGTATCGGAAGATCCTCGTCGGAGCATAATCCTCTGGTCCAGACTTTTTTGCAAATTGCTCTAGCGCTGCACTTCCTAGTTTTTCAGTGTCAACCAGAAACAAGCTGCAAAAGATAGAGGTAGGCTAAATCTCAGGTTCTATAGAAAACAGCAAACAGATCAGAAACTCTCAAAGATGGCTCCACACAGGACTTCCTCCGATGAACCAACACCTTCACTTTCTGATAGGTGTAGAATGAAATAAATCACTCTACTCCTGCACCTCCAGTGATGGTGGAAGTTCCTACATCGGTGCAGCAACCTGACGGTGATCATGGAGCAATTCAACTGACTTTTTTAGTAGGTACATCAACTCATGGTTGTCGTTCAAGTAACGATCCAACCTCCGTTGGTACCACAGCTGGCGAATCAAACTCAAGTCCCTCTGCCCCAGCGACTGGTGATGGATCATACTCAAAAGCCAAGGAGACGGCGGTCTCCAAGTCCTCAGTCAAAGCATGATTCAACCCCCGACCGATGATCTCCTCCGTGCTCTGAAGCGCATACCAATCGAGATGTGGAAGTTGAGTGAAGACTTCAAGAAATAGATTAGAAGATCCAGCAGATTTACAACAATCTGTCAGCACCATCCAATGGGTTCGATTTTGAACCACCTTTTATGGCAAGCATCCTCCAAAAACCTATCTCACCAAACTTTAAGGTTCCTTAGTTACAGAGCTACAACGGGACCATAGAACCTACCGATCATGTCAACAGCTTTCGAGCAGTCATGGTCTTTCAGAAAGCCTCCGATGCTATCTTGTACCAAGTCTTTCCCTCCACTTTGAAGGGGGCGGCCCGATATTGGTATTTCAGTCTGAAGCCGGCTTCTATTCACTCTTTCCTATAGCTGAGCCAAGCCTTTGCTACCCAATTCATCATCAGTCGGTGATAATAGAAGCACTCGGACTACCTCCAGACTATCAAATAGAAAGAGGATGAGTCCAATCAATCTTACATAGCTCGATTCAACAGAGCTATATTGGAAGTCTGCGATCTAGATCACTCGATCGCAATGTCTACCTTGAAGGGTAGATTATTGATAGGTGATTTCAAAAAGTTGCTGTTGAAGATCTTTCCCCAGGATGTCCCGAAAATGCTAGCTCGGGCAGACAAATATGTCCGATTGGAAGATTCTCTGATGGAAGAAACTGCCCGAATAACCCCAACTGTAGGGAATCAAGAGCAGATCAAGGCTTGCTCGTCCAAACGAAATGGTGGAAATCATCGTCGTTCAACATCCCTATCGAGGAGAAAAAATATTTCATCTAGGAGGAATCATTTACCTTCGAGATGATTCAGCGATCTCACTTCTTTGAATACTTCTAGGAGAGAGATTTTGATGGAGGTCGAACCGAGCTTCCACCACCTCCAAAGATGCAGACAAACTCAGAACGCCGCAATCCAAACAAGTATTGCCTCTATCATCGTGACCACGATCATGATACCGAAGATTGTTACTAGCTCAAAGAAAAAATTTAGCGTTTGATCTGAGAGGGGAGGCTGGATCGATTCATCTAATGATAAGATCCTCCATGCTGATATCCTCCAAGGGTTGGACAGCAGCAGCAGAGACATCCTGCGCTTCAGCAGTGATAGCACCAGCCCCCTCAACCTTAACCTCAACTGACACTAATGCAACCACAGGCAGAGGGCAAGCGATAGTAGAAGATCGACCCTGTGGGTGAAATTCATATGATAACTGGGGGGTCGTTTGGATCGATGGAGCCGCATGCGGTGAAGAGGCCTCAGCTTGAAGAGCCAATGATCTTCACTAAACAAGATGCTAAAGGTGTACAAACCCCGTACAATGATGTAGTAGTTATTACTGCTAATATAGCTGACTATGATGCACATCGTATTTTGATCTATAATAGAAATTCTGTTGACATTTTGTACTTTACTGCTTTCACTTCAATGGGGTTTATTCCCGAACAGCTGAATAAATTTAGTACTCCGATCCAAGATTTCTTCAAAAGTTTGATAATTCTAAGGAAACTATCAGACTACCCCTTATCTTGGGAACCAAACCCAGGTAGGTGACCATCCACGTTGATTTCCTTGTGCTTAACCTATCGTCAGCCTACAATGTAATACTTGACCGACCAAGTCTTAGAGCGCTGAAGGCAGTGGTGTCAAGCTACCACTTGATGATGAAGTTTCGATGGAAGCTGGAGTGGGGTAAGTCCAAGGCAATCAAGCCATTGCTCGACAGTGTTCGTTGCTTAGCTGTGGGTGGAGGAACAACCGATAGCATCCAACCTGAACTCCCAATAGGTTTGGATGCTTGCGATAATCTGGCTGGGGAGCATGCTTGACCATCCGAGGATCTAGTGGAAGTCCCCCTAAGAAAAGAAAATTCTCATCAAACTATGAAAATCGGATCATCCATAGATTAGGTAACCAAAACTCAGCTAACTGCTCTTTTGTAAAAAAATATGGACCTATTTGCTTGGACAGCAGTGGATATGCTTGGCATAGATCCAGAGGTGATAACTCATCACTTGAGAGTGGATCCGACCTTCCACCTTATAAAGTAGAAGAAGAGAAGCTTTGCCCCAGAGTGCTAGAAAGCAATTGCTGAGGAGGTGGACAAGCTGGTGAAGGTCAGTTTCATCTAAGAAGCAATGTATCCTGACTGGCTCGCTAACATGGTGCTAGTCAAGAAGGCGAATGAAAAATTGTACATGTGCATCGACTTTACTGACTTGAATAAAGTCTGCTCCAAAGACATCTATCCTCTCCCTTGAATAGATCAATTAGTGGATGCCACTTCTGGGCATAAGCTCCTCATCTTCATGAATACCTTCTCCGGTTATAACCAAATCCAGATGGCACCTGAGGATGAGGAAAAAATGGCCTTTATTACTGACTCTGGGCTCTATTGTTACAGGATGATGCCCTTTGGGCTAAAGAATGCCAGGATAATATATCAGTGACTAGTGAGTAAGATATTCAAAAATCAAATTGATCGCAATATGAAGGTCCATGTGGATGATATGTTGGTAAAAAGTTGAGCCATCCTAGATTACATAGCCAACCTCCAAGAAACCTTCAACACCCTACGTCGATTCCATATGTGGTTGAATCCTACAAAAAGTGGCTTCGGAGTTAGCTTAGGAAAGTTTCTTGGATTTATGGTCTCCCAACGAGGAATTGAGGCAAATTCAAAGAAGATTAAGGTGATTCTGGAGATGTCCCCACCAAGAAATGTAAAGAAAGTCCAGCACCTCATCGAAAGGATCGCCTTACTTAATCGTTTCATCTCCAGATCGACTGAGAGATGTTTATCTTTTTTTCAAACCCTCAAGTAGCCAAAGGACTTTCAATGGATGATTGAGTACCTTAGCTCAACACCCTAGCTTGCAAAACTCCAATCTTGAGAAGAATTGTTACTCTACTTTGCCATATCTCCATCAGCAATTAGTTCAGTTCTTATCCAGGAAGAAGGATGAATCCAAAAATCAGTGTATTACTTAAGTAAGGTCTTTCAGGATGCTAAGATCAGGTACATAAAGTTGAAAAAATTAATATTTACTCTGGTCGTCATGGTAAAGAACTCCGATCCTATTTTCAAGCTCATGCAATAGTGCTGCTCATGGATCAGTCGATCAAGGCAGTCCTCCACCATCCGGACACATCGGGATGGGTTGCAAAATGGGCCTTACAACTCTCGAAGTTCGACATTAAGTTCTACCTAAGGCCTTTAATTAAAGCCTAGATCTTGGCGGACTTCATCCTTAAGTGCACCATCCCTGACGAGGAGGGCTCAGAGGTTGTGGAGGGTAGCTCAATGGTGCTAGAGGAACAAATAAATATAAACCCTGATCCTGAAGACTAGTGAATTCTTCATGTGGATGGATCTTCCAATTCATCGAGATCAGGAGCTGGGATCATCTTAATCGGGTCGGAAGATGATATGGCAGAGTATGCTCTACAGTTTGAATTTTTGGCCACCAACAATGAAGTAGAGTATGAGGCTTTAATTGTTGGGCTTAGAATTGCAAAAGATGTGAGAGCCAAATACTTGAAGGTCTTTAGTGACTCTCAACTGATGACGGGGCAAGTCAAGAGCAAATATGAAGCTCGAGAGGAAAATATGAAGAGGTACCTCAAAAAGGTAAAGAACTAACCACATCTTTCTAAGCTTTGACATCCAACAAGTACCTCAGACATAAAATACATGGACGGATGCGCTGTCAAAGCTAGCAACCTCTCTACCATCCGAATTTCAAAAGAACTTACATCGAGATATTGAAAAACTCAATCCTAGAAGAACTTCTTGCTGTTCAGCAGATTGAAGAAGAGCCTTGCTGGATTGATCCCTTGGTCAAGTATCTCAGGTCGGATGAATTACCACCTGACAGTAGGGAAGCTCAAAAATCTATAAGTAGGCTGCCCGCTATGTGCTTCATGATGACAAATTGTATAAGCAATCCTTCTCTCTCCCACTTCTGAGATGTCTATGACCGTCTAAAGGAGACTTTGCACTAAGAGAGGTCCACGAGGGGATTTATGAAAATCATTTGGGTACAAAGACTCTTTTTTACAAAATCCTCCAATAAGGCTATTATTGGCCTTTGATGCAAAAGGATGCTTTCAATTTTGCCAGAAGGTGTGATCGCTATTAGAGGATTTCTAATGTTCAGCATCAACCAATGGTACCCCTTACTCCTATCGCCACTTCATGGCCTTTCGCTCAGTGGGAATGGACATTTTGGGTCCCTTTCCTCAGGCCTTAGGTCAGCAAATTTTTTTCTAGTGGCCATTGATTACTTCACAAAGTGGGTGGAGGCCGAGCCCTAGCATGTATAATAGAGGCTAAGGTTAAAGACTTCATCTAGAAATCCATTATTTGCCGCTATGGTCTTCCGAGAGTGCTGGTAACTGACAATAGTAGGCAGTTCAGCGGCTTCTGACTCTGAAAATTCTGTGAAGACCTTGAAATTGAACAACGCTTACTTCAGTCAGACACCCACAAGCAAATAGGGAGGTTGAAGTAATGAATAAGACTCTTTTGCAAGACCTAAAGGCTAGACTTAATCAGACTTAGGGGTCCTGGGTGGACGAGCTGTATCATGTGTTGTGGGTATACTAAACAACTCAGAGAATTTTGACTAGAGAAACTCTATTCAACCTTGTATTTGAAACCGAAGTAGTTATATTGGTTGAGATCGGACTTCCTTCTTTCAGGATCAAGGAGTACAATGAGGACACCAACTCTGAATGTTTGCAAACCAATCTTGATCTGATTGAGGAGAATAGGGAACGAGCTACCATGCGAATGGTATCCTCCGACAAAGGTTGGCCAAATATTACAATTTTTGAATCAAGTCTAAGGAATTTTGAGTTGGTGATCTGGTGCTGCGGCATGCCGAAGTCTCACAACCTACAGAGCAAAAAAGCTATCACCTAATTGGAAGGTCCTTATCAGATGGATGAGATGGTATGCCCAAATTTATAAACTGAGACAACTTGATGGAACTCCACTCCAAAGATCATGGAACTCAACTAACTCCTGCATGTATTACCAATGATATTGTAATTTGTTGAAGTATATGCATGAATGAACGTTCCAATTTGTTAACATTGGTAATTTCACATATAAGTGAAAGTAATACCAATGAAGGGCTTATATTTAAACTTGGCCTTTGATCAGTCTCGAGATGTTAAAAATTTTTGATCGGCTTATATTTAAACTCAACCTTTGATCGGCCTCGAGATGTTAAAAGCCTTTGATTGGCTTATATTTAAACTTGACCTTTGATCGGCCTCGAGATGTTAAAAGCTTTTGATCGGCTTATATTTAAGCTCAACCTTTGATCGACCTCGAAATGTTAAAAATCTTTGATCGGTTTATATTTAAACCCGATCTTTGATTGGCTTAAAAATTCTAAAAGCCTAAAATCGGCTATAACTATCCCTATTCTAGTGTCAAAGGCAAAAGAAAGGTACCAGTACATAACCTAAGAACTTGCATCATATAGCTACTCCCTCGGCCTGATTCTTAAACTCGGGAGTAGGGGGATAGCATTATGAAGATTGAAATTTTATTAAGATAAAGCTTTTACATTTTACGGCGACCATATGGAGTCAGCATGATTCAGAAACAACATATAAAAATATATATATGAACACATGGTTGGAAAAGTTGTTACTTTATTCCAACAAGAAGCATTTATAAGAGTCTAGTCAACTCTTTGTCTGACATTACAAGATGAAAAAAAGATAAAACGATGAAAAGAAAAAAGTCGACTACTCGATAGGTGGGGCATCGTCGGCTGGTTGCACTTCGTCAACCCTGGAGATTACCCTACCATTAAGATCTTCAACACTCCATGCTCTACAGAAAATCATAATTTAAAAAATATGTAAGTATTCCCTCGCTTCTTGCGTAGCTGCATCAAAGCATCTTCCATGTCTATCTCGAGATTGGGCAACTCGGATAGATCAAGTTGTGAGTACAAATTCAAATTGTATTCTGACAAAAGCTGTAGCCAAAATGACGTCCGACAGCAAAGGTCATATGAATCATTGATTAAAATTATCCATTATCTGCTCATAAGATCAAAAATAAGAAGCTCTTTCTCCTCCAACCAGAGATCGACCTTCTGATTCTTGCTCTCCCGACTGAGATCTTTCATCATAGAAGACCAAAAGAGACTCTTTGGACCAACGTCGGTGATGGGAGCAGTCACTTGGATACCTCACTATTGTACGTCCTTACGAGTGACGATGTTTTTCTTGCTATTCAACATATTTTGCAACTTTGAAATTTTCTCTCTGGTATTGTGGAGTTTGTCTTGAAGTTGCAATATCTGCTCAGACCTTGCCCATCCAAATTCCCTACACTTAATCAGAGACTCTAAGGTATGGATTTCTCCATGGGCAGAGTCAAGTTGACGACGATATATGGTTAACTTCGTCGCCATGCCCCAGGACTACTTTTCTACTGCGTCGGATATCCTCTGCATCTCTTCAGCCAATCGTGCCTTCTCGGCACTGCGTGCTATAGCTCCTCACTGAACCTCTTGTTGAAGTCTACCAATTTCTTTCTCGACCTCATCAAGTTTTTTTGAGCTTTTCACAGTCTGTTTCTTTGATTGACAGCCTTCCTTTTGAAAATTTGAGTTTCTTCTCCAGACTCTTAATGTGAGCTTTAATTTTGACCACCATCACCGGAGGAAGAGGAGTGGCTAGTAAAGGAGCAGCAGTTATCGGACTGACATCACAAGCATCATTCACCAACTATGCAAACAATTGAAGACAGTAAATTCAGAAAGCTCATAATTTTATTTCATTAAATGAAAGTTTCTTACAGAGATTAAAAGAAAACAAAAAATAAAGAAAAAGAGGGGGCAAAAAGTACAAGTATTTAATCTCCAACCTTCTCTTAGGGAGTTGTATCCGAAGGAGGCTTGGAGGGACTTGCATCCAAAGGAGGCTTGGAGGGACTTGCATCAGCAGTTGAATAGGAGGTGGCTCGACAACTTTCTCCTTTCTAGAGATGGAGAGTTCGAAGATAGTGTGAACTTCTTCGCCATCTTCATCTCCATCTTCATAATCCAAGAAAGTGAGATCAAGTTTCGAATGCTCCTCCTCTATCAACTTTTGGTAGTCGACAAAGCCTTCTTTATGAGCCTTATGACAAATCTTCTCGCTGAAGGCCACATGACTATCACGATATTCTTCAGATGCCTTGAATACCTCAACCACTCGAGACATCTCCTCAGTGAAGGTAGGTGATGCCTTGAATTCCTCGATGGAAGAGCGCTTGGCATCTTGAATTCACTCCTCAGTCCTTCTCTCTACCATTTCTTCCTCTCCAGGGTGAGGGTGAGATTGGACTCCACCTGCCTGAGGGCCCCCTGAAGATTTTGGCCTTAGCCTCTAATTCTTAATTTTCGCTCGAGCTACCTAGATGTCCATCTCGGTTTCTTCTCGACCTCTCGCATCTGTGCCTCCTTGGCCAAGTGGTCCGACAGATTGATGAGAACGTGGAGCAGCTGTATGTCAAATCGATTGAGTCAAAGAAATATGATGATTAAAAATAAAGAGGGATGATAGGATAAATGCTATACCTAATGGCCAACGATCAAGGACAATTTTCTCAGACTGAAAATACTCATCTTGTCTATTTGCTCTAACTTCATCGAAATAATGAAGTTTTTGATAGTTTTTCGAACTGCCTTCCAGTCTTGAAAAATAAGTCCTCCAGAATGTCGTCAGAAAGGGTCTCGTCATCATCAGCCTTCTTAGAAGATCCTGCCCGAGCAAAAGTCTTGGAAGGCTGAGGTTGTTCGATGATTTCTTCTCGAAAGTCAACGATCAAGGTCAGAGTAAGTGCAGGTGTTGTCAAAACTATTTCGAACTTGAAAGAAAGTGTTTGGTCGGTGGAGATAGGCTCTTGGCTGAGCTCGATAGATTTTAATTTTTCTTTCTCTCAGTTCCGGCAGTCTGAGTCTTCCTCTTCTGTGGAAGAGAGGCCTTTAATTTCGCAATATCCTTTGCCGAGAATTTTATTCTACAATTGTTCAACAAATATTGGGTTAGAGAGCTATATATATATATATATATATATATAATAAGAGAGATAGTATAGAA
>KE509541.1:19413-33283 GCA_000441515.1 Elaeis oleifera | reverse complement strand
TATATATATATATATATATATATATAAAGAGAGATAGTATGAATGACCCCACTCACTCTTAGGTTCGCTAGAGGAAAGCCCTGCCGAGAAGAGAGATTCATCGGATAAAAGCTCATCTAGATGAGAAGTATTGCGATGCAGGAGGTCCCTAAGTCCTCTCTTTTCTTGGCACTCAACTCTACGGACTTCAAGAATGAACCTTCGATCCGATCCCAGTCTAAAAGCCCCCAATCGTCTATCGAAGCACAAGAGATAAAAAAGAAATGGCTCTTCTAGCCATGAATGGATGAGGGAGTGTCAGAAACTAGGGAAGTGGCACCCCTCTGGGAGGAAACATACAGTCAGTCAGTATATGGGTGTTTCTTTCATATGAAAAGAGCTCGAAAGAGAGAAATTGAAGGTCAAACTCCTATTCGAGAGCAGAGAACAAGAAATCCTATGATATATCTAAAGAATTCATAGACATGGAATAGAAAGCAATCCTATAGAACCTAAAAAGCTCAAAAATAAGGAAAAGATAGAAAATCTAAGACCTGCTCGAAGATTTTTCTCGTACAATGCTAATCGGCCTGGAGGTGGACTATGGACTCGAGCATTAGAATCAAGAAGTTCAAGATGAAACTTATCTAGAATATAGTACTGGGTTCAGAGCAACTCCAGGTCACCCAAGGTCAACTCGATTTGGATCTCTCCAAGTCTAATCAAAGGATTGATTTTAGACCTAGGGTTTTTTGGATCCTTCACTTTCTCTCACATGGGACTCACTCATAGAACTTTTGGAACCCACCATGGAAACAAAACCTAAGGGAAAACGAAAGAAAGAAAAAATCAAGAAGAAGGTAAGAGGGACTTATCTTTGAGTAAAAAATCAAAAGAAAGCAACTATCTTCCGAGAGCTCTTCACACAGTAGAGAAAGAAGGAAATCAGTCTGTGAAAGCTTTGGAGCAAAAAAATGGTAAAGGGAGAAAAGATTTCACTAGAATCAGTAGAGTAAGAGAAAATAAACAAAAGAAGTCACTCCTTTAAATAAAGGATGCACGTCTCTCGGAAGATGTCAAGTCGGTACAAATCCCTAAAATGGACCACATATCAAGCCTTCATTAGCTCAACAACTAACCGATGATCTCCACATTTAATGCATCCTAGTAGAGAAGAGTGGCATCTGGAGTGGTATCTGCACAGATTTTAAAAATTTCATTATTAGTTTGATAATTTTCTTCCTCTGAAAATTGCATGCAGATATTTGATTTAAAAGGGCTCTTCACATCTCCGACCATTTAGAATGTCAAATAATACTTCCATAGTCCGACCAGAGCTTGGATTAGGAAGTAGGGCAGTATCTGTTAGGAGTGATTTGGAATGGACTGATGATGTATGAAGATTCAAGCCCATTATAAACCATCGGGTCCATATCAGTGCCTCTCAAGCAGCCTAATTATTGTGGTTTGCCCAATCTCTAGTCGACAAATGTCTGTCCCGATCCCTGATCAGAGACTATTCTATCCGACCTCTTATCGACATGTTCTTGATCCAACTTCTAATTTAAAAGAGCTAGTCGGATTGCACACCTTAAACAATATAGTTGCATGATTGATTATGACTCATCCGACCCTTAGTTGGCATGTGTTTTGTCCAACTCTTGGTTAGAGAATCAGTTGGTGGATCCCTAGTCGCATCCAATCCCTATACAGTTTGCATGTTGGAATAATCTCTGGTTAGCATAACAACTGCGAGTCAGCTAGTCTTCTAGATCAATCCATCTAACCAAACTATGATCGAAAACTATCAATCCCAACTCTTAGTCGGCATGCCATACTCTCTGATCTCTCTTCAAAAATAGATTGATCAAGCTCAGATTTAAAAGACAGGCGCTAATTGGCCATAGCTGCCAATACTATCTGGGTGTAACCGCCTAATCTTGAGAATCTTTTAGATATAACCGTCTGATCCTGAGAATCATAACCAAATAACCACACCAAATTCGATCAGTCTGTCTACCAAAAATGATTATACAACCGTCTCCTCTATAAATACTCAAACTCCAAGGATCCAGATAAGTAATCCATCTCAGAGAGCTAAAACTCTGCTTCTCTATTTGTGTATTCTGACTTGAGCGTCGGAGAATTCTCGTCGGAGCACAATCCTTCCATCCACTTTTTTGTAGGTTGCTCCAACATTGCACTTCCTAATTTCTGACGTCAACCAGAAACAAGCTGCAACACTTGTCATTCTTATTTCCTTAAACCAGATCTTTTGGCTGAATATCCATCACTGAATCTAATTCAGTATAGCTAGTTGACTATATTTATAATCAATTTAAGGCCACCTTTCACTTTGTTCATTTTGATTCCAACTAGCAACTTCAAAGCAAGTTTTTCTTGATTGGAATCTCATTTGATGAAGATCTGCCATGAACGAGCCATTGTCATCCTTGCGTGAATTATTACAGGATACCATACCGTCATATCTATCATTTTGAATTGCAACAAATAATAGAATGGCCATGATGGGAATTTGGAGGCTTCGCATAAAGTAACTATTAGGATTTTAAGCAAACTCCTAACTCATTTGGTTGGGCAAAGCTAGCACATTCAACCAAATATATACTAATAGAAGGAATTATTTGAATGTAAATAGTTAAATGATCAGGTTTTTGTGCATTTCAATGCTCATTGAGGGCTTCAAAATCATGTTGCATGTGAGGAGAAAATTCAAACATATAAATCCTATTCATGCTAATCGATACACTCTAAAATGGACCATCCACTATGGCATTGATCATCCAGTGATAGTCCAACATGTGTCCTTGGTAGAGGATAATGGAGCAATTGGCCGGCCTCTACCACTTGGCTTTTTATAACTACATTGAAGGAGTTCTAGAGCTTTCTGCCCACAAAATGACAGACATCCCAGCTACTCACTCCTCCACTTCCTCCTTCGCTAGGTGAGATCCGTGATCTCAACAACCTCAAGCCAGAGCACGTCTCTAAAGCCATTATTCTCTAACAGACAGTGTACATCCCTGAAGGTGATAGGTATCTGCCTTCATTTATAAAATCCTTTTTTTTCAGAACCATCTAGGTAAGGAGTATGCACCTACCTTGCATGCCCTCTTCGGGAGATAGACTCCATATGCATTGGAATCTAGCTCCTCCACAGAGCTCTGAGTTCTCTATTTTCTACCTTTGATCCTCCATTCTTATTACTGGCCTTCCACACTTCATACTCGACACCACCTCTCCTCCCCATCCACTGCTCAGACATCTTCTATTTGCTTCCATAGGAGATTGACTTAGGCATTGGAGGTCCATCACCAGAACCCCCTCCCCACAAGAGGATTTTCTTGTCTTTAGTGGTTTTATGGGATCGGCCTAGAAAATCGATCAAGGATCTGGCATCAGCACCCAGCTCCGAAGATCTCGATCAGCTATCTTATGATCGTCGTCCTTTTTTGACTCTAATTCAGCTGCCTAAGCCAGCTTGACTCCTCGATAGCAACAGATTAGCACTAAAGGAAGGACCTTGACCTTTATTTGAGGTCTTAAAATTTTCTCTTTCCATTGTTTGAGTATGAAGTGAAAGAAGACCCAGACGGCGCCATCTACCATACTCTTAGAGGTCCCCATGGAATCTGCCGACCCTTGCTAAGGTCATCGGGACCTAAATGGCCTAGGGGTGCCAATTACCCTGACCATCACCATCAAGCAGTTCTAGCAACTCCTGTAATAGGTTCAAGCACTAACCGCTCTAGTGCAAGGTCTGCAGCAAGCAGCTCATCGTTAGCTCTGGTGTTGAGCAATCACCCAACCCTGGGCACCTTGATTTTCCTCCTTTGAGGAGCTTAAGGTGGAGCAACCATTCCCACCCACCAACCTAGAAGAAGCTCATTGGGTTTCCTAGTCCATCCATTGAAGCCTGAAGCAAGCTTCTCTTCATTGTCACCTTCGACCATCCAATTCGAGAAGGATGACCTGTGGCCCTCAATCTCATCCAAGGAGCAATGAACAAGGTAACGAGTGTGAGCCTGCTTCTCCTTCTCTTTCATCCTCTTCTTTTTCTCAAAACTCTACGAGCAGATTGTGTGCTACTAACCCAAAAAGGGATCTAAGCGGCAAGATAAGTTGGACCAAAAGCTCTAAGAGATGGACCGATACTTTGAAGTCCTCTGCCAGTACCAATTGGCTTCGAGGGTAGAGCCCTTGTTCATCATTTGCCTCCCTTCACAAAGTAGATCATGAGGGAGCCGATCTCTTGCTACTTCAAAGCACCATCGATGGAGGTTTATGATGGCACCACCGAACCTTGTGACCATCTGAAGAGCTTCAAGGACCACATGATGCTACAAGGGGCCTCAAACATCTTGCTGTGAAGTCTTTCTCTACCACTCTCCAGGGTGCTGCTTGGGTCTGGTACATAAGGTGTTTCCCAAGAATGGCTACCCAAGAGAGGGGGGGGGATTAATTAGATATTTTTAAAATTTAAGCGATATTTGTGCAAATAAGTGCTTAATGAGATAAGTAAACTATATGTAATAAGTAAAAATAATAATTAAACAAGTATACAATCACAAACTCAAAATTTTATAGTGGTTCGGCACCAAATGAGATACCTATGTCCACTCCCCAAGTAAACCACTTAAAATTAACTATAATTCACTACAAGAATTATAGTCTAATTATTTTTTTTGGATTCACAATCCAATCTAGTTATTTATCCTATGTTTACCACCACAACCATACAATGATTGTTTATATGGGCTAACAATCAACCCCGATTGATTTTACACTTGGCTTACCAATCAAACCACATATAATGTCCAACTCTAGGCTTGGACCAACCCAAGTTCTTACCCCAAGAAACTTGAAATAAATACAATAACAATGAATTTAAAAGAGCAAGAAATGCTCAATAAAGCTCAGAGAAGAAGTTGGAGTTGCTTTGCTTGTCGGCTTGGCTTTTTCTCTTTGAATGCTTGAGAGATGTAAATGTAGATCTTCAATGATGATTCTTTGACTTCTCTCAGCTTGACCATGATGGAAGAACAACTAAAAATCAGTAGGATACTTTTTCTTTTCATTGTTCAGCTCAAAAATAGAAATAGAAAAGCTCTTCATTAGGGTTCCAAGAGATATTTTTCAATACTCCAAAGATTTTCTTATATAATGCTGATATTTTTCATCACTTAAAATCATTTGAAGATCCTCTGAAAAGTGTTTGATCTGTTAAAGATATGAAATTACCGTTGTAGGGTGCATGGGATAAACAACTATTTTTTCAAAACTAGCCATTAAAGGTCACTGGATCGGCTCAATTTTTTGAGTCGGCTCAGTTCCTCACTGGATCGGCTCAGTCTTGAACTAGGTCGGCTAAATTTGAATAGGATAAAAATTAGGCTTTCTGCCTTTTGATGCATCCTCAGATTTGGTTGGCTAACTTTCTATCTGAGTCGGCTAGGTTGCTCACTGAGTCAGCTTAGTTGAAAGCTGGATCAGCTCAGTCCTCCGGATCTTAAATTTACTTTATATTCTTTCTATTTTCTGTATCTTCTTAGACTAGATTGGCTCAGTTTCTGATTGGGTTGGCTCAGTCTACGTGCCAAGCATGCCAAGAGCTGTTTACCAATCTTTCTTAATTTTTTTCTAGACTAGATTTACTTTGTTTACTTGATTTTATTCCTCATCAAAATTCTTCGAAGGTGTGTCTAGTCTGAAGAGCTTTCACAAATGATTTGATTAGTGATTTTCCATTTTGATTTATCAAAAAATATTTGGGGTAAATAAGCAAATTGAATTCAAAGCTGTACATCCTCAAGAACTATATTAGTAATCTAACAATTTGTACTCAAATACTTTGTTATCATCAAAATCAATCTCGGGGTCAACAATCTCTCCTTTTTTGATGATGACAAAATCTTTTGAGTATACCTTTCTTCCAAATTTCAAATTTACTTCATTTTTAATTATTTGTATATATGCATTTAGATTTTATCAACTTTACTTTCTATCATTGTATACTCAACATATCGATTTACACATACTCCCCCTGAGTATGAAAATTATGTTTAATTAATTTAATTTATCAAAATTTATGATACTCCCTTACTTTGTGTCAAGAAATATAATTATCATTCAATTCAATGTTTCAAATTATTGCATCTTTAAGTTTTCATTAATTTCATATTTTAATGGTATTTAATCAGTTAAAATTTGATACTCATGATACTTTGATACAGAATTCTTCTCCTCTTTTTTGTCATTATCAAAAGGCTAAATATTATGCAATTCAATCAAACAGTGTACAATAAAGATAAAGGCAAACTCCATTCATTGATAAAGAAAGACATATTACATAATCAATTTCCAAGAAAATATACATTGAGTCCAAACAGAATGCAACGATATGCATAAAATATTTGACATCAAAGTGCTCAAAATATAACTACATGCATCTTATAGGCCACCTAATCTATGGTAGGCTTGGGAGGGCGGAGGAAGCTGGATCCATAGGCACAGAAGCATGCTGCTTAGCAAAAACCTTCCTCACTGCATCTTAATCAATGAAGAGAGACACCCAGAGATATGATCAAAGATACGGTCAGAAATATGCTGCACAATCTCCTCAATCTGATCTTCGATAAGTTTAACGGTAAAGGAAGATGTAGCAGGTGCAAGACGCTGTGGCACAGGCATGGGCACATCTCTTTCTTCCTCTTCCTCATCTAACTTGAACCACTGACTTTCAATTTTCTTAAATTTCATCCTTTTCATTGATTTCAAATTATAAGTATCATAATGCTGAAGTTTTTGGATAGACTCTCCTTCGAAATTAACTCCAAAATCTTGAAGAACTAGAGTTAGAAATATTTCATATGGCAAAGCTGGCTTTTTTCTTTGAGAGACTTCTTGCATTACCTTTAAGATCAAAGCTAGAAGATTGAATTTTTCTCTCCTTAAAGTGTGATACATAATAGCAACATCATTTTTGGTCAAAAAATCCAACCTTCCAAGCCGAGGGAGGAGGATTCTAACAGTCATGTGATGAAGAAGTCTATGTTCCATAGATAAATCTTTAGCATGAATTTTCTTAAAATTTATTGCATCATCCCTTCAAAATTCGTTGCATCATCCCTTCCAAATAAAAATCTCAACCCAGCAGCTATCATCTAATTTCTTTGGTCCTTCAGTGGGTACATGAAGTATAATATCTAATCTTTCCTGAATCAAATTAATTTAACCTCCTTAACCTCTATTTCAAAAGATCTTGGACTGACAATGGCATTTGAATAAAATTTTCTTACAAGATTTGGATAGGTCGGAAGGTCAATACCAGAACATAACTATTCCCATCCTTAAATTTAAACATTCTCCTATCTCAAAATCTCACTTTTCAAAAATCAAAATATATTTTCTTCCGATTGTAACAGCCTTATAAGAGAAATGAATTGATCTTTTTGACCTAAAGAAGATAGAGTGGTGAAGAGACTGAAGGAGAGGGCTGAGCAGGGGTTGTCGGAGGAGGAGGAGGTGGAAAAGACTAAGATGGCTCAGAGGGACAGTCTTGATGGTGCTTTGTTCGCCATTCTTGCTCATGAATACCTCTTCTTGGCGATGAAAAAGGACATTGGCGCTTCAATCGTGAAGCAACTTGTTTCTTGGGCACCATGGATCCGATAATCTCTTTGATTTGAGGTGGATTAGGGGTCCAAGAGAAAGATTTTAAGGTTTCTAAGGTTTTTAGGTGGTCGGTTAAGATCTAAAGCCTTTAAAGACCGACCAGACATCTTGTTAAAAAAAATATAATCCTGACAACTTAGTCGGCTCATATAAATTCTGAGTCGACTAAGTAGTTAGTCAACTAAGATTTTCATACATAAAAATGTTAGCTGGCTCAGTTCGGCATAAATATGAATTTTAAAATTCCAAGGATAAAAATGATACATGCCTTCTCTGATGCAATTTAAACATGTGTGGTTTAAAAAAATTCATCACATTGAAGCAATCAACACATAAGCATATTCAATAATTTAATAATATGGATCAAATAAACCCACTTGCTTTCTTATGGCACAGAATCTTTCTTCATTTAAAGGTTTAGTAAAAATATCAGTAATTTGATTCTCAATTGATACAAATTTAAGAACTATGTCATTATTTTGCACATGATCCCTAATAAAATGATGTCTAACTTTTATATGTTTTGATCTTGAATGTAATACTGAATTTTTATTAGATTTATGGTACTAGTATTGTCACATAGGGATGCTACTTCCTCTGACATTCTCCATCCCAAATTTTTTAATATTTCTTGATATATTTGCTTTGATTGATGAAGATCCCTTCATTTGATTGCTTGATTTGGAGTCTAAGGAAGAAGTTCAATTCTTCCATCATACTCATCTCGAACTCATCCTATATAAGGCTAGCAAATTTTCTAGACAAGATTTCATCAGTAGCACCGAATATAATATCATCAACATATAATTGTACAATCAATAAGTCATTTGATTTTTTTTTATGAATAACATTTTATCTATATTTTCTCTTTTAAAATCATTGTTTAGTAAAAACTTTCTCAATCTGTCATACTATGCCCTAGGTGTTTGTTTTAATCTATATAAAGCTTTCTTAAATTTATATACATGATTGGGCAATTCTAGATTTTCAAAATTTGAAGGTTGTTCTACATAAACTTTTTCCTCAATCAATCCATTCAAAAATATACTTTTTACATCTATTTGAAAAATTTAAAATTCATGAAACAAGCAAATGCTAAGAGCAATCTAATAGCCTCAAGTCTAGCAACCGGTGCAAAAGATTCATTAAAATCAATTTTTCTTCTTGATTGTATCCTTATGCAACCAATCTACCCTTGTTTTAATTACATTGCTCTTTTCATCTAGCTTATTCCTGAAAATCCATTTTGTCCCAATTATTAAGAAGTTTTTAGGTCTTTCAACTAATTCCCAAACTTTATTTCTTTTGAATTGATTTAGTTTCTCTTGCATTGCTAATATCTAATATCGGTCCTTTTTAGCTTTTATTATGTTTTAGGTTCTAAATATGATACAAATGCAAAGTAGTTCATTGCTTCATTGCTTCCCTAAGTGATGCTCTAGTCTTAACATCATGAGATGGATAACCAATAATTAACTTCTTAGGGTGTTTGGGATCATACCTCCATTTCTTTGATAAATTTGATGTACCTTGCTCATCTTGAGGTTGTGGTATATTTCTTCAACATTTTGCTCCACATCTTTTTTTCTTGAGGAGTATCTTCAATACTCATATCCTTTAACTTCTTCCCAAAATTTTCTGCATCCACATCAAGCTCTTCTTTCCTTACTTTAAGAGAATTAGTCTCATCAAAAATAACATCCATCGATTTTTTACTATTAATATTTTTTGTTAAATACTCTATATGCTCTACTATGAGATGAATAACCTAAAAAATATCTTCATCAAATTTTATATCAAATTTTTTAGTTTATCTTTATCATTTATTAGAATAAAATATCTACAATCGAAAATTTTCAAGTATGAAATGTTAGGCTTCTTTTTTTGTAAAACTCATATGAGATTTTCTTTAAAATTGATCTAATTAGTGCTCTATGTAGCACATAGTATGCGGTGTTAATAGCTTCCATTCAAAATATTTTGGTAGGTTGCTTTCACAAAGTATGGTCCATGCCATTTCAATTAAAGTCCTATTCTTTCTTTCTACCATCATATTTTGTTGAGATGTTCTAGGTACTGAAAAATTATGATTAATTTAATTTTTAAACAAAATTTTCAAATTTATGATTTTCAAATTTGATTCTATGATCACTTCTTATATTCAAAACACTACATTCCTTTTCTCTTGTTATTTTATTAAATAAATCAACAAACATCTCAAAGGCATCATCTTTATATGATAGAAATAAAGTCCAAAAAAATCTTAAAAAATCATCAATTATAACAAAATCATATCTTTTTCCTTCAAGACTAGTAGTTGAAATAGATCCAAATAAATCCATATGAAGTAATTCTAGTGGCTTACTAGTTGAGACAATATTTTTTGATTTGAAAGTAGATTTTGTTTGTTTACCAAGTTAATATGCTTTGCAAATTTTATTCTTTTCAAAATTTATTTTAGATAAATTTTTACTAAATTAAGTTTAATTAATCTAGCCAATGAATCTATGCTTGCATGACCTAGTCTATTATGCCAAATCTAACTAGATTCATTTACTTTAGCATTCATAGCAACAAGATATTCAATATTTTCATTTTTAAGTTCATCAAGATCAACAATATAAATATTGCCATATCTTTTTCCTATGAATTTAATGTTTTCATTAAATGAACTAGTTACAATGCAATGAGATGATTGGAATAAAATATTTAAATCTCTATCACATAATTGACTAATGCTAAGTAAGTTATGCATTAAACCTTCTACTAGCAAATTATTTTCAATACAAGTGGAGGGTGTTATCAAGATATTACCGAGATCAATTATTTTGCCCTTACTATTGTCTTCAAAAGTTACTACATCTCCATCTTTAGCTTTAAGAGAAATAAATTATGTCTTGAGCATCCACTATCAATATACCACTTTCTTTTAGCTCTCATGGATGTCAAGCACACCCACATAAGTATTCAAGTAAACTTAGGTACCCAAGCTAACTTGGGTCCTTTGGGGTTAGCATAAAGAGTTCTTTTTAAAATTCAAATTTGCTTTATCTTTGATTTATTTGAGTTAAATATTTTATATTTTATAAATTTATATCTAATTTTATTATATTTATAATAAGCAATAGTTTTACCATAATTTTGAGATTTTGCATATACATTCTTTAAAATTTTTGCTTTCTTAATGGATTATATCCTATACTGACTTTATCAAAAATCATCTTTTGATTATTAATCAATATTTACAACTTGTCAGAACTTAGCATGAATCTATCTTCTATAGATCTTATTCTAATCACTTCATCTTGTAAGGATTTATTCTTTTCATTTGATTCATCTAGCTTACTTAGTAATTCCTTCATATCTTCTTCCATTTTAGCTTTATCCTTACTTAAGATTTGATTCTCTTTCTTTAGTTCTTTGTTCTTATGAGATATCTTCTTAAAATCATAAAGTAAATCATTGAAAGTATCATATAGTTCTTTGAATGTAAATTTAGAAATTGAATCATCATTGTTTACCACATCCTCTAATGCCATAAGGCAAAGATTTGCCTCTTCTTTCCTTCTCCACCTTTATTTCTTCACAGATATTTTCTTCTTCTCAGTAGACTTTCTCTTGAAAGAAATCCACTCCACAGCAAGCACAAAGTCTCTTGAACTCTTCAAGATACCCTCAGTAGTAACCAGCATGTTGACCAACTCATAGTTGGTGCACTGGATCTTATTCATATGAAAGTTTACAATAAACTACCTATATGAATCGTCAAGGACTGCAGAATGAGATCAACCTGTAAGTTTTATCCATGGACATACCAAGCTTCTCAAGCTCTTCGAGGTCCTTGATCATTATTAAACATTAATCATGGACTGACTGCCCATCACGCATCTTTGCTTTGAAGAGTCACTTGGATACTTCGTAGCGAGCTGTGCGACTCTGTTCACTAGACAACTCTTGTAGGTAAACCAGCATTTGGCTGGTAGTCCTCATATCCTCATGTTGGCATTACAATTCATTAGATATTGATGCCAATATGTAGCATCTAACCTTGTTGTCATCATCCAACCACTTCTCATGAGACACTCTCTGATCAGTGGTCGAATGGACTGGAAGAGGGGAAGGTCCTAGTCAAGGACATAGGTCAATTTCTCAAAACTTAAAATAATTTTCAAGTTCCAAAACTAATCCTTAAAATTTGGTTCAGTCAACCAATTGATTTTTAGGATCCTGGCTAGGAGATTTGAAGTAGATATTGTTCCTATAGAGAGTCAAAATTTTTAGTTAGATTTTGTAATTGACTTAACCAATTTATTTAAAAATTTATTTTAAAATAAATATGGGCTCTCACTATTTTCTCAGATCCCCACACTCCCTGGATAGAGAAATGAAAACCTCCATGATCAAAGATTTTTAGTGGGTGCTGCGATCTCACCGAATGGATCACCACCTCATCTAACAATTATTGATGATGGGTAAAGTGATAAGTAGACAACTCTTGTTCAATATTTTTTCAAATATGATGCACCATCTCTGGTCTCTAATTTGTGAAGCCTCACCATGCCCAAAATATTGGTCCACTCCTTAGTTAAGTCAGACCCACCGTTTGTACGAAATAGAGCTATCATTTGAATTCTCACCGTATCCGAAATATTGAGCCCAACCCCATCTTCACCCTACAGCATCTCATACCTAATAGTGTAGTTGCATCTTTTCGATATAACTGAATCACTGTGTCCAGCCAAAAATAATTAACCCTGAAAAGGACCCACACAACTACAATGGTGGAAGACCGCTAGATTTAATATTTTATTAGAGAGATTTGATTTAGTTCTCTTCCTTAATTAGTCATAATAGTTATGACTAACCTAGTGGCATGGGCTAGCTTAAGTTCAACAAAATAACCTAATATAAAACATAATCTTTCAAAATGGTCAGGTAAGTTAAGATATGTGGGGATCCCCGTTGCTTCTCTTAGACACCAATGAATGAGCCAGGTCAGACAACAGAATCAATTAAAGAACTATCATCTATGTACTTACCTTAGATATTAAATTGGTTGATTAGAATTGATCAGATTAGCCTATTGACCCAAGCTCGATCCACTGAGATGAATTAGGTCTCAAGTTGGTCGATAACATATGGCTGCTGTTGGTGCAAAAATCTATCGGCACCGGAGAAGCTGGAGTCGAGGGAGTCGCGGTCGTCATCGGGATCTGCAAAAGAAGTCTAAACCGGAGTTGGGGTTGCTCCGGCAAGACCCTCCGACGCTCAAGTCAGCTCTCTGCCTCAACAGAAATGGAGTGCTCGAATGAGAATTTTAGCAGAGTTTTGAGATAGAATTTTGAGCTTAAAGAAGAACGTATCTGGAAGTCCCCATTTTATAGACGGAGAGCGCAACTGATTGACAACGACGTCTGTAACCGCCTGGTAGTGGGCCGTTCAGGGCCATGAGGAGTTTGTTATGGAGAGTAGTGGCGTCAGGGGCCGTTCAAAGCCACGTGGAGTCTGTTATGGAGAGTGGAGTGGTGTCCATTGTCGTGACTTGCCAGAGAGTAGTGGAGCCATGTGGAATCTGTTACGAAAAGTGGAGCAGAGTCGTGGCCATCATCGTGGCCTGCCAGAGAGTGGCGGAGCCGCATGGAATCCGTTGCAGGGAGCGGAGCAGAGTCGTGGCCATCATCGCGGCCTGCCAGAGAGTGGCGGAGCCTCATGGAATCCGTTGCAGGGAGCGGAGCAGAGTCGTGGCCATCATCATGACCTGCCAGAGAGTTCGGGCTTGTCGATTGGAGCTCGGTCGGGGCATCTGAAGGAGTGGGGCAGCTCTCTGTCTGAAAGGAGCTCGGATATTTTCAAGGTTGCAGATGCGCCCACTGTTGCTAGATATCTTGGATACTGACACTGCAAGCGGAGATCATTTGCTGTAGAAGCTTGGTTGGAGACTTTCTGTTGGTGAAGCTCGGCTTCATTAGGAATCCATTAAAGGGTTGACCGGCTGTGGGCTTCGGATGGCGCTGTAGGGATTCGCCCACTGGTGGAGCCAGGAGGGTTGGCATTGTTGCTGTTGAAGTCCGGTCGACTCTATTAGAGATTGATGGTTGGAGGTGGGCGCGGCAGACACCGGTGGCGGTCGACCGTTGTGGAGACCTAGCCGCTGGAGCCCGTCCGTTGTGAAGTTCGTCCGGGATCCATTCGCTAT
>KE509529.1:21507-38599 GCA_000441515.1 Elaeis oleifera | reverse complement strand
GTCCAAGGTATCGGGCATCCCATAATTACTAGTTGCTGGTATTTGTAGCAACACAAAGGAGAAACTCTAGAGAAGAGAAGAAAAGAAGATCAAGGAGAAAAATCAAGCGTTGATCGTGATCCAGATTTCGTTCAGATTCAGCAGGCTGAATTTTGAAGAACCAAAATTTAGATTAAAGAGGACTGTTTCAGGCTGATCCTGAGTGGATACTCATAGAGGTCGGATACTTGTGCGGCTAAGAGAGAACTTCTTTTCTTCCAGATCCAGATTCGAAGAAAAATATTGCGAAACAGATATGTGATTTGATCACAATCTGAATTTTAGCATATATCAATTTCAGCATATGAAATAAATCTATGTGGTTTTATATTTTCATGCATACATAATTCAGATTAAAATAATTTTAATCTTATTATCCGTTGTGGTGTTTAGAAAATAAAGTTTTGAAATATATATGCATGCACCAAACCCCGAATTCCAACATTTCTAACCATCTAAATTTAATATGCAATATAAAACATCAATACTACATCTGAACACTGGTTAACCTTTCCAAATCTCTCTTTAATAATTTGGAGAAAAGTATCAAGAGAAAATGCAGGCATAGTCAACACACTAGAAATCGAGGCTTTGTAGATCTATTTCACCATCCCTAATGGAAGATAACATTCGAAGTGGATTCCTCTAAATCATGGCACAGTTCACAATGATTAGGATGTAAGCCATGCTAGTATAAAATGCTATGATATGAAAGTCGATTCCATACTAATTTCCATATAAATTAAGCAATCTTAAAATGAACACCAATCCTCCACATCCAACCAATACTTCTAACCAATGGGCTTCATGCTTAAAATTTATAAAAACTATAACTCTAACTGATAATCCAAATGAAGGATCTCAACTGAGCCTATTTACACTATCTCCACCAGGTATAGCAATAGTAAGAATTCTCCTAGCCAACATCTCTAAGAATAACTAATATATCGTTGGTGCATTCCAACTATTCTCACTAGCCAACATAAGATGCTTGACCTTAAATATTGAAATGATGTAGAATCAACTAGAGTAGGTCACTTTCCAATGGGAATAGAAGAAATCCAAGGGTCATGAATCACATCAATAGATGTCCAATTGCCCATAATCCATTTATGATTGGTTAGAATCGATGGAGCATAGGAGCATAATTTCCTCCAAACATGTGAGTTATTATGCGAACACATCGGAAAGGACATAAAAGACCATGCTCCATAATTTTCCCTCATAAAAGACACTTGCAGAGGAGCTAGAATAGTAGAAAACAATACTTCTCTACTTTGCTAGAGTTCCTAGAAAATAAGGAGCTAGATGTCCTTCTATTAAAAAAAAGGGAACTAATCCAGAATTGTAAGTGTAGAATCAATTAAATCATGTTGCTTGTTCGGATAAATGCTTGAATCATATACTGAATAAGTTGAATGCAGTACACAAGTTTCAATACAAGATAACATTCGAGTACTACATCATGACTAAAATGGATGTGTTAGCGATAGAAGCTAAGGTTGCATTTAGAAGAAGAATAAGGAGTTGACTGTCTATAAGGCTTAGCTAGGTCCATTGATTGGTCGGCCTAGCCAAACTTGATCCTTTAGCCTAGCTTAGAGCTAAAGAAAGGCTTGAAGACCTACTTCCAGAGTATTCAAGGCATAGCCCCTGTTCAACCCAACGAAAGGAGGAAGACTTCGCCTCCTCGTTGGAAACCTATAGTGGGACAACTCATCGGCTATTTAAGATCCCGAAAACCCCCTTGAAAAGCGGTCCCAAACTCTCCTATTTTTTTCCTCTCTCCTAGAATTTCAAGATTTGTCATTGCCACCATCATCCTTGTTTTTGCTACAATTGTGGACAAGCCGCATGGTGGAAAGGTAAGAACTCTGTGCACCACTTTGCTTCTCTATCGTATTTCTTATTGAGAAATATTGTTGGCCTAATTTTCAATAAGAAATCAATAAAGTCTCAGCCGAAATCACCTTCTTGATTTCATCGATCCATCAATTCCTTTCCTAATTTGAAGCTAGCTATCGCCATCCCTTCACCAAATATCTCTCCTTAACAAACAAAGGCTGACATCAAAGCTTCAACCATTAGTGAGCAAGTTGAGGCTCAGTTTGAGATTGAGCCTATTCTTTCTTTCTCTATATTTTTCCTTCACCATAACCTATTTGCCACCATCCACTTGACCTATTGATTGCTAAAGCTATGGTTGCCATCCTTGATATAGTCGACAAGGGCTAAAACTCTTGGCAACATCTATTGCTAACATCGTCAACCTTCCTTCACTCAATTCAAACACTAAGACCATTCCTCTATCTTGATTTCCTCATGTCCTCTTTCTCTCATCTTTTCTCTCTCTTCTCTCTTTTTTCTCTCTCTTGGATCAGTGGGCTCTATGTGGAGGTTCCTTCCTATGGCTTTGATTGATTTTGATAAAAGGATCCTGAATTGCTTTAATGGTCGTGTAACATGTGAGCTACTACCCTAGCTCTCACTAGGCACAACTGAATTTCGTAATCATCCACCTATCTGATGTCATCAATACCTTGACTTAATCTTAGTTTCATAATTTAATTAGTTAAACTACCTAATTAGACCTATCTGAGCTAGTAGATACTTCCACCTAGTCGACCATATCCTTTCTCCACCATTTTTCCCGTGATTGTCCATGGTAGCCCTAATTTCAATCATAATATTCTCTAATTTTGGGGCATAATCCTATGAAGAGAGCATCGAGACTTAAGATTTGTTATGACTATATTTTGATAAAAATATAATTTTGGATATTAGGTTTTGAAAGAGACTCTTAGAATTAGTTAGAGTTATCAACTCATTGTTCTTGTAAGATAAGTAATGATCTATCTATTCTAGATATTTTATTTAAATAATATTAATTTTTATATCAAATATATTATTATCAATAGATATGTGATTTATGAGTTGTAAGTAACTATATTTTTAAATAGAAATAAACATATAATTTTGAAATAATATTTTCAACATATTATTATGTTGTCTATTGATCTTTTATTGTATATGCATATTTTGATTAGATTGTGATATATATATTATTCTGTGAAGAGGGTTCTAACATATATCAGATTTGGACTCTCAGCCTAACTATGTTCTTAACCTTACCAATTAGGGTTATATATTGGCATTTGACATTTCTAAGCTCATTATTCTAACCTTGCCATAGGATATAAATATAGTATTCTGGCCCATACTATTAGATATAAATAAGATATTCTGGACTACTTCGCAAGGCATAATTTCAATTATATTCTCTAGTCTGGCCATAGGATATTAGTGTGGTCATAGTTAAAAACTATTATATTGAATATGATATTTCAAATGAACAAGTTATTTTCAAATTGGACATATGAATATGAATATTTGAGCAATATAGATATTCTGAATTTGTGTTTTGAAAATAATAATTTTATTATATACTTATTTATCATTAAATACTTATTTAACTATTGAATTTTAAATTATTACATGAATTATCTAGTTAAGGTATTCATTATTTACTAGGTTGTTAAGCACATAATCTTGTCTCTTCTTTCTTTATAGTCTTAGAGAATTAATTGTGGATATGGGTATTGCTATGGGCATGTGATTAAAAGAAGATACTATTATAGTGAACTGGAAGAACATTTATTAGGTTTATATTTTGATTAGCACTTGAAAAATAGTTAAAATAAGACAATTGGATATTTCTTACTAGTATGGATTTATGAAATATTGAAATTTGGATGGTAGTTATTCTGCTACGATGTATATGATATCAAAATGGAAGCCTTGAATGCTTATAGGAAAGTGCCGTATGAGTATGTAGCAAGTGCCACATCTCTGGCTCACAATTTTAGAATGAAAGCATGATACCATCCCTAATTTTTTGTATCCCTCTATATTAATTGTAGATCAAAGAGTTATTGATGTTTTGTTTAGACTAGGTAGAGCTAATTGAAAGGTAGAAAAGATAGAAAAAAAGAGTGACGAAATAACTATCCTACCTTTATTGAATTAAACATATTTCATCTTCTCCGCACTCCCTATCAATAATTTAAGCCCAAGTTTAGTGGATAGTTTGACCAAGCTAACCTTGTCCTATCAAAAAAGGTGAAGCTATTTAATGGGATTATGAGACATTCCACTCTTATAAAGGGGCTATCCGATAGCCAAATAGAATACTAACAAAAGTTTATTTATTTGAATAAACAATTAACATAAACAATGTAATTACCATGAGTTAGAAAATCTTTTCAAAACTATAAAGTAATTTATAAGCATAGCAGTTACGATCAACTCAATTAGATTGAAAGTAATCAATTAACTAAAACTGATTAACATTAGCAAAAACCCTATGGGCTGGTTTCTAATCAAGTAGTTCTTTTTATCTTTAGAGGATGATGGTTATTCACCACCATTTAGGTTTAATCTAAGACTTCTCAATTGGAGATAGATACCAACCACATGGACTATGGATTTGTTTCAAATTAGGTAGTTGTTACTCTTCATTTGACCAAAAATATTATGTTTTCTCGATATTTAAAACCTCTTAATATGTATTTTTCTTTCTTGTAGAGTGGCCCACATATTCTCATTAGAAATGTTTCATAGGATGTATTAAGAATGGAACCATATTAGTTCCCTAATCATGAAACACTAGTTATATATCCCTAATTATGAAACCATATTACTTCTATTGTACCACACATTAGAACTATTGTGTATAAGCAATGTTTTTATTAAGTTGGTGAGGATCACCAATGTGATTCTTCTTGTTCTGATATTTTTTCTTATGAATCAAGGATTCTATGATTGAGTGGTGTCTAATGCAGAGACTTAGGCTTTTCGAATAATTAAGATTAAGAAATAAGATAAATTGAAAAACAAGAAAAAATTTAAGAAAGGGTTAGTTCAAAGTTTAAAAAGTTATTCTCTTGAAAAATGAAAGCCGCACTATGGACGAACACAAAGGATGCTTGTTTATTGAATAAATTGATCATCTTTTAGATTGCATTTGGTAGCTGGCAATCTATCCAGATTGCCGGCAATTTAAAGTGGGCCTACTGTATTACTATGTTTGGTATGCTTTTTGGGTGATAATCTACATTGCCTTTAAGGAGGCAATCTAGATAGCCTTGGGGAGGGTGGCTATCTACATCTCCAAGGCTATCTAGATTACCACTTCTTTGATAGTGTTGCAAAAAAAAAAGATAAATTATTCCTTAAAAAAAATCACACAAAATCCGTCTTTCTGACCGTGGTGGCACCACTGGTGGAGGCTAACCCCGCCACAGCCTCCCCTCCCCATCCTAATGGGCTCATCCATTCCTCCCATGGCTGTGGAGATGGTGATGACGGCGACGACGATGAATAGGAGTGTGGGCTCCTCGCAAACTCCAAAACCTCCAAGGAGAAGATCCTCGAGCAAGAGCCCAGGATCTTTCCATGCCTCGTTGTTGCCTCTCCGTTCTCCCCCTAGCTCTCCGTCGCCGGCACTCCATGCCTCCTTGGCCCCTCCATCCAGGTCTGAGACTCATGCAATATTTTCTCCCCCACCTCTGCTTGCATCTACGATCTCATTCGAAGGCCCCATGGACTGGGCCACGGAGGTGCTCCTTATTGCCCATGGTGATTGTGAGGCTGGCCTACGGCTGGATCTAGTCGATCGGTGGTAGCTGACGGCAGGGCTGAGCTCTGAGGGGGAGCACCAGACCAGGACTTTGGCTATATTTAAGGTGTGAGATTTACTTCCATATACACGTCTTCGTTGGATTGGGTGAGGATCACTGCAACTTTTATTTGTACCAAACACAATAATTTAACTTAAGGATAATTTGAAATTTTGATTTCACATTATGATAATCTGATTGTCATACCAAATATGTCAATCAAGATTTCCAGTAATTTACTACAACATTACCTGCATATACCAAATATAATAATCAACATTACTGATAATTTATTAATGGCTATCTATCTTGATGGCAATCCATATTGTCTTCCAAGCTTGCCTGGCAATGCACCAAATGCATAGTTAGAATGTAGAGGGTATCTCATATATGTCTGTAGTTACAATGCATGCCGGTGTCAAGAAAATTTTAGAATGCCTAAAATATCAATGTAATATACATATCCATCCATACACACATGCATACATATATATGGTTTGGAGATCTCTAATCCATACATCAGACTATCCCAAAAACATAATTATAGTTAGATAACATGGTATGCTGATTTTGGTGTGATTTGTGGATGAAGGTTTGAAAATATATGATTTTCTGAGAGGTCTTGTAGGTCTTCTAGATCACATCCATTGGTTTAGATTTTCATATTTCAACTACCAATACTGAATTTGATGATGGGTGTAAAGTTCTTCTTTGCACCTGTATGTTTTGTAACCGCACCTGTCATGCATAGGTCCTTCAAAAACCCAAATGACAAACCTGTTCCAAAGTTGGCTGATTTATGCATCTTGTACTAGTATAATATCCACCATGCTTCTCTTCGTAACGCACCGATCTTGTTCCCATCTCTGTGGTGAAAAGCTACAAGCAGAGGAAAGCTAGCTCGGCAAGGTGCAAACTGGGTGGATGATCACATGAACCGAACAATACTTGCATTGGCGCCAATTTGCTGGTCTTTGACAGGCTCCCAATTTGATGCCAGCCTCAGTAAACCAGGCATGCATTTCTCATATTGTTCACCTACATTATAGATCTGGCATACCTCCTGATAGATTTACAAAGTTTGGTCGTTACAGATAAAAGTTTTAAAGAGAAAATTCTGATTGCTCGAATGCTTTAGAGGCAGAGCAGCTGAAAACGTATAATATGTTTCATGAGAAAGATGCAAATCCAGACTGTTTAATCTTTAACTCTCCTTGAGGCTAACCTAGATGCACATTTTCTGGAAAAAATGCAGTCAAGCCTAAAAGGCTTGCTATGAAGCTCCTCCAGTTATCCTTAATGGGCATTGGGTTGCCAAAGCCTCCAATTGTACTCCCATCTGTAAGAACTTGAAATTTTTGAAGCACCTTAAAAGGTATGAACTACCTGGATTTGCCCTAGCAAATAGATGTCCGGTTTTGCTGCAAAATTACAATAACAGAAAGATAAACAACGGCTGATACATAGACGTCTGGTCTTCACATCAATCATTTGAGCATATCATCAGAATCTGAGTCAACCATTGTAACAGGGAATATTAGCTAACTGATCAATGATCACCAAACAACCGCAGCCTAACATATCTGTCACTAGTCTCATCTTACTGTGCCAAATTAAAGCATACAAGCATATCATTTCATTCTAAACAGTGAAAAATCTTGCAGGACGTTCAAGCTCAAATAATAACAAAGAGTTTGTTTCTTCAGTTCTCTTTGCAAGGAGCAAAGTTGCTAGGTTCATTGTCTTCTTCAGTTAATACATTGCCCAATTGTTTGATCTATGCATAAAGATCTATGCCCCAAAATTTGGCTGGCTGGTTGGTGCGGTACTTCCGATCAATGCCCTTCATTTTATCCATGTCCTGATCAGATATTGTAAAATCAAAAACCTGGTAGTTCTCATATAGTCTCTCAATTTTTGAGGTCTTTGGGATGACAACAGTGTTCCTCTGAATGCCCCATCGCAGAATAAGCTGACCTACTGTCTTGTTATATTTCTCGGCCAGAGCCTGGCATACCAAAATGAACCACGAAAGGCCATCTTAGAACATCCAAGAAAGTTATGATGATTAATGATAATAGAAGCTCAAGATTACTAAGATAAAAATGGAACTGTTACCTTGATGACCGGGTCATCTAGACATGAGACAGAACCAAACCACTCAGTGTTGGCAGTAGCACCGCCTAGAGGAGTATGTGCAGTGACACAGATTCCATGCTTCAGGCAAAATTTGACGAGAGAATCACGTTGGAAATAAGGATGTGTTTCTATCTGGTTCACTGCAGGCTTTATCTTCGAGTAAGCCAAACAGTCTCTGGTAAGAAAAATGTCATAGTTGCTGCACAAATAATGTGCTCATCAGAGATCAAAGACAAGAGACCATCACCATGGCTCAATCAGTAAAGTAAAAGCTTCAATTTTCAATAGGATTAATAATTATTTAATTGACAATAGTATTGAAATGCTCCGAGAATTTTAACCCTTGTACTGACAGCCATTTTCAGGCAATCAATGATTTCTTAGGATATACTGGAAAGAAAAACTTCATTCACTCTTGCTTCAAAGAAAACATTTGGTTGGTTCCATATTATTAATAAGCAAACATATTTGATTTGCAAATAGCATTGAAATGCACAGAAATTTAACCTATCCTGGTAGTCATATCCAGACAATCAATGATTTCATAGGATATACTGGAAAGAAAAACTTCACTGGCCAGATCACCTCGAAAGAAAAAACATTAATTGGTATAAGGACCACCCATGGTTGATTCATGAAGTCTAACGGCTTATATAATACCCAAAAGACTACCAGAGTATCTAGAAAGATGGAACAAGTTGATAGGGCAAAAAGAACATGCCAACTATATGATATCAAATATTCAATCCCTACTTGCAAAGGTTGATAGGGGAAGTACACACAGTCAAGGGTAATGTGTGCAGCAAGCATAAATCCTCCTTTAGATAGTAAATCATTAAAATATAGATGATGTAGCAGCTTCATAGGAACAAAAAAAAAAAAGAAATTGCCAGTAGTATTTGAAAAGTAAATGATTTCTGCACCTTAATGTTCACTAATTTTATCTGACAAACACGTCATGCAAGTGAAAATCCACATTGCTAGATCTCGCAAGACAAAAAGATCTCTAACAATTGTAGTCAATGAATCAAAAGCAAAAGGTATGAGAAGGATGAAAACAGAATAATCCCATTCACACCCTCAACAATGTGCACCGTCCTGGCTAAGACTACTTATCGATAAAACCAAAGAGATAAACTCTCTCTCTCTCTTTCACACACACACACACACACACGCAAACATCCATTCATACACACACATGCACACAGATTCAAATACGCACTCAACAACAACAATGAGAATACCATGATCCACCAAAATTGCCTTTATAAGTTGCAGGAAATTTTGAATTTTTATGCCCAGGGATTAAAATGTTATTTTAGTAGATCTTACGTTAGTGTTGTTATGTAATAGTCTTTCTTAGATTTAAAGTTTTGTTGATATGCTTGGTGCAATGTTATGTTTATCCTTTTGGTTTCATTAGTCTTTTATTTGCAGGTCAAACCATCCAAAAATCTGAACTCTATGGACCACTCCCAAGAACCAGAATATCTAGTTACTGGACCACTGAACTGGTTCTTATAATCGCTCAGATAGTGGTTCAAGTTCAACTGTAGATGTTGGAATGCTATTATGTAAATAAATGATCAAAATTAAAATAGAATAATTTCCAACATAAGTATGGAGATTTACATTTGAATTTATGCATGTCAACACATAAATTATATGTTTCTTGGAGAATCATAACTAAATGCACCAAGAGAGTTCATAACATACTAGGTCCAATTGCAGTATGAGCTCTGGAGAAAGACAAGCGAGAACCTACCATCACATTCCTCATCACCCTCCTGGTTCCTTCTCTTACCACCCACAACCAACATTCTGGCTTTGCTAGTCCCCGTCACCCCCATGTCGAGAATCTCCATTCCTCTGGGTCCTGTTCTAAACTCACCTTTACATCTGCCCTGTCCCATAGAATCTCCAGCACAACACCTTTTGGCAAAGGGATCTGCTTTCAAATCAGAAAAGTTCCATGTTCTCATCAGCTTCAAAATCAGTTCAGAAGAAAGTCAAGGTTTGTAGGCCATTCGACCAACCCCGAGAGTGCAAAGATCCTTCCATTCGGCAGAAGACAATAGTTTCAAAATGGAAATAGTGCACAAGGATGGAAAGTTCTTCCGGTAAACTACAAAAGCTTCAAACCAACCAACCCTCCCTCCTGGCATCAAATCGATGCGGAATCCTTCGACAACGTGGCTCCACTCTGTTAACCGGCGCAAACGCAATTCCTCTTGGACTGCCCCGAAGGCAACCCAAGCCTCAGATTGGAGACGTAATACTCGGCCCTGTCCCATCTATCTCTTCGGTCTCTGCAAGAACTCGCTTGCACCCAAGTAAGTTCCTTCCTCAAAACTCAGAATATACTCTCTCAGATTGGAGAGGACGGCCTGAACGGTGTGAATGGCGTGAATGGCACTGCCAGTGAATCAAATCGAAGGTCTCAAAAGAGTTGGCCGGTGCAACGCGCACTTACGCAGAGGTGGTCAGAAAAACCTCGGTCACATCCCCGACAGAGCGGAGAGGCGTCGATTATGCACGGGTTATGACACTCTCCATCCCTAAGGTTCAAGGTCGTCAGCCGAAACCCTTCAGGCGCGGATCATGTTTTCGATGTGTAGGCCGTGATCATACCAAAGAATCTTCTAGAGATCCCATTAAATGTTTTCTCTATCGTGGTTATGGTCATAAATTCAAAGGATGCAAATCCCTTGGCTGTAGAAACCTCTCCACTCCTGCACCTAGATACTTCAAGCCAGAGAACACATTTGCTCACCTTGTCCATGATCCTCCTATCATCTCAACTCCAATCTGCTCCTCCATGGAAGAAATCAACGTTAACCCACCTGTTCCCCCTCCAACTCGACTAGCCAAATCTTTCATTCCACCATCTTGCATTCTAGCAGAAACCCAAGGCTATCTTACGAAAGCTGCATTTGTCAAAGCTATTGGTCGTCAGATTAAAGTGGATGATGTCACAACTACACTCACCCAACAAGCTGGAGTTTCGAGATCTTTGACAATTCGGTGCCTTCACTTAGCAAACACCTTCGTTTCTTGTCCATCCTTCAAAATGGTACACCACCTAATGGCTCTTGGACATATATCTGGAGATGGATTTATCCTCTTAGTCGATCATTGGGATCAAACCATTGGTGGAGTTTCTCATCATTTGAGGCATAAAGTACATGCAAGCCTCTTTGAACTCCCGCTTTCTTGCTGGAATACCTAAGCGGTGGGCAATATCATCTTCAGCTTTGGCGTTCCTTTTCGAGCGAGTAGGTCCAGCACAAGATGGGAGGATCTAACCAGCTTTGATGTCACATTTCTCTACGAAGATCTGGAGTCTATTCCGAACATAATCAAAGTCACTATAGGACTGTGTAATTTCGACGTCCGTTTACAGATCAACTTCTCTTGCCCCTTCAATCCCTCTGACGAATTTGGATCATCATTGGAGGAGATTAGGATAACAGAGATGAAGATGATCTTGAGCTTTGGTTGGTCCGAATGGAAGCAACTCTGAACCTCGTCCATCTTGCCTGGATCCCTCCAGCGGCAACCTATCTCCCACCTCTCATAGCAACCTCCCTCCTTCCAGCATCCCCAATCATTTCCGACAAGCTCCGTTGGGTTCTCGTGATCCTTCTCTCTCCTTGGAGCTGCCGACTGTCAAATCAGCCTTAAGGTCTCATTCGGGCCCTGACCCTATCAATCATGACCTACCCCTTTTCTCGCCCATCTATCAACTTTCAAATATTTGTCCTTAACTCCACCTTATTCCTGTCCCATCCTAACGTACCGTTATCCTTCGTGGTCCCAGACCTCCGACCGGTTTTTCCCTTCCAACGGCATCTACCTCCTGTCTAACTCAAATTTGAATTCAAACCCACCACACAACCCAACGCTATGTCCTCTAAGCAGTTGACCTATCTCACTAAATCTCGGCCTAGTATCCATCAACCTGAGCCTATCCCAGTGGCACATGTCTTCTCTTCTATCCTAGCGAAACTCCCTGACTTAACCAACCTCGTTCTGGCTCAAAACATCTCAAAACCTATCAATGACATCCCCCTCTGTGGTCGCCAAGAGAAGTGTTCGTCTAAGAAGGAAGAAGCTTAAAATTCTGGGCTTGAAAAATCAAAACCTCTGTGATGAAGACATCTTATTCATCAACTCCCTGACTGACAGTCAAATTGGCTCATCTGGGCCAAAAATGTGGCTTTAAAATACTGACTAAACTTGCTGCAGATCCTATCTTAAAGCTCAAAGAATTGGAGACTTCTAGATGCAAGCAAGGCATAAGCTCCAAAGTTACAGCGACTGCTGCTTAATAGATCATTATGAAACTCTCTATACGTTGATTCTTATGCATCCACATCTTTTTGGGGACCTTTGGAATATGGATATCATCATGAATGACAACTTAATATGCATTTTGGTCTCTTGGTCAGAGCTGAATTCTGACAAACAGATGTTTGAATCCAATGTATGGAAGCTATCAACAAAATATAAGTTTATCTTTCTGCAATCTAGTTCGCCTTTAGAGTACCCCTTCCTCTCCTACTATTGTTCCTTTTGGTGCAAATGGTAATCTTAAGTTGGAATGTCAGAGAGATAGGACTGGCTTCTAAAAGGAAGATTATAAAACAATCCATTATTACCTCTAAATGCCAGGTCGTTTGCTTTCAGGAACAAAAATGAGAACTTTCAACATCAAACTCCTGCACTTCGTTTGTGGTTTAACTTTCGATAATTGGACTATCAAAGCTTCTTCAGGTTCCAGGGGTGGAATCCTAACATGTTGGAATGGGTAGAATTTCTAAGGCTCTCTTGTTTCTCAGGGCAGCTTCTCCATTACTACCAAATTCACAACACTTAGCAATGGATTCCAATGGGTCTTAACCAATGTCTATGGTCCCCATGATCGATCAACAAGGAGAGAATTCTTCAATGAAATCAGATCTCTGAAACAAAACATTTCCACTCCATGGATCATAATGGGTGATTTTAATGTTACTAGAACCCCTTCAGATCGCCGAGGCACCTCCAGCAGTCTTATTACATCCAATGATTTCAACAAACTCATCAATGATCTTGAGGTTATTGAGCTCCAATCCTCCAACAGAGCCTTCACATGGTCCAACTTCAGAGAAAGGGCATCCCTAGCAAGGTTAGATCGCTGTTTCATTAACATTACCTGGCATCACTCCCTTCCACGGACTTCTTGCTCAACCTTAACAAGAACAACATCAGACCAAGTTCCTCTATATATCTCTCTCTCATCTTGCGATCACATTGACTCGGCTCGTCCAAAGCCTTTCAGATTCGAAGATGTCTGGTACACAAATCCCAATTTTGACTCCTTAATCAAAGATTGGTAGACCACCTTCAACGCAGGCAATAATTCAACTGCAACGCTAGTTCAGAAACTCCGATACCTTAGGAAAATCTACATCAATGGAATAAGAATGTTTTTGGTAACATCTTCACTAAAAAGAAGGATATTTGTAAACAAATCGATGGTTTAGACAAATATGAAGAAATGGTTGGCTGTCAGAGTTGGAAAGGAAGCTCAGAGACAAACATAAACAATCTTTGGAAGACCTCATTAATCAAGAAGAAATATTCTGGAAACAACGCCCCAGAAATTTTGGTTAAGAGAAGGTGATCGAAATACACACTTCTTCAATATATCGGCAAGTAATCGTAGACAAAAAAGTGAGATCAGCAAAATTTTTCATGAAGGCTTCAAAATTAACTCCTCTGATGGGATTCAACATGCCTTTCTCTCTTATTTCAGCTCACTTCTTGGGACCTCTAATGCAGAATATTTCGATGCAGACTGGGATAATCTATACCCGGAAGGTCCACTGAATTTAACAGATCTAGAGGCTGATATCACAGAGGAAGAAGTGAAATGTGCAATCTCCGAATTAGCAAAAGGCAAAACACCAGGACCTGATGGCTTCCCCACTACATTCTATCAGAGATATTGGGAAATTATCAAGCCTGATCTCATGGAGGTCTTTCAATCCTTAAATAATGGAACTGGTGACCTTTCCAGATTCAACTATTCATTCATCACTCTTATTCCCAAGAAGAAAGACAACCCGTCAGTGAAAGATTTTAGACCAATCTATTTATAAATCTCTATCATCAAAATATTCTCAAAAATTCTAGTAGCAAGGCTAAGCCGTTTCATTTCTTCAATAACCTCTCCAAGCCAATCAGCTTCATTAAGGGACGCCTCATATTTGATAGCTTCATATTTGTTTCTGAAATCATTTGTCACTGCAATAGAGCTAAGAAGAAGGGATCGTACATCAAGATAAATTTTGAAAAGGCATTTGACAGTATCTCCTGGTCTTTTCTTCTCAAGCTCTTAGAAAAAAGAGGATTTGGCTAGAAATGGATTTCATGGGTGAAAATGTTGCTCAATAATTCTCATGCAGCTCTACTGATCAACGGAAGACCTAGTAATTGGTTTTTGATAAAGAAAGGCCCGAAACAAGGTAATCCTTTATCCCCTTACCTCTTTATCTTAGTTGCCGACATACTTCCTCGAATCCTCTGCCAAGCAGCCAAAGAGAAATTAATTGCTGGGATTGGTCCGAAAAAGTCTACTGCTAATACTCTCTGTGTCCAATATGCTGACGACACAGCCATTTTCTGCTATCCTAGTAAAAAATGCATCAATAATCTCAAGTTTATTATGTATGCTTTGGAACTCTTGACCGGTCTGCAAGTTAATTACAGTAAAACCCAATTGATTGGAATTAGACTCACAAATACAGAGGTGTCAAAGTTTACCAGGCTATTGGGATGTCAAGCAGGTAAATTACCATTAAATTATCTTGGACTGCTGCTTAGCCATCGTACTTTGAAATGCAGTAACTGGCAATTTTTGGTGGACAACATAGAAAGTTAGCAGGTTGGAAAAGAAATGTCCTCACTATTGTGGGGAGATTAGTTCTCATAAATTCTGTATTGAGAGCAGTTCCAATTTTTTGGCTCTGTGTTATACATTCCAGCATGTATCATCAACAAAATAAACCAAATTTGCAGGCGCTTCCTTTGGTATGATCAAAATACATGTAGTAGTATCAAATTTCTGGCTCCTTGGGATTTGATCTCTCACCCCAAAACATTGGGAGGTCTAGGCATCATTAACTTACAACTTCAGAAATCCGCCTTGCTGCTCAAATGGTGGTATTTCCTCCTTTCAAATTCTGACACAGAAAAGATTTGGAAGATGCTCATCATAAATATTTACTACTCTAACACAGTGCCAACAATAGAATCGAGATATATCTATACCTTGGCTTTGCCTTTTTGGAGAACTGTTCTCAAGACATTACCACTCCTGAAATCTATATCCAAGCAGATCATTGAAAATGGGAAAACACTTCATTTTGGCATGATACTTGGCTGGGTGATACAGTTTTTATTCTATGTTCCCCACTCTTTACTGGTTTGCAAAAGGAAAAACTGAGTGTGGCAGTGTTCACGGCACAAACTGACTGGCCGTCTAATTTCATATGGCCTCTTCCTGCAACCAGTATTTCAGAATACCAAAGCCTCTTTAATTGTATAAAGGAAATTCAGCTTAAACAGAACAAAGACCATAGAAATGGATTTGGAGTTCGTCCACAGAGTACTCTATTTCAGAATGCTACAGGTTCCTTATCCATGGTGGAGTCATCTCTCCATTCGGCAAAATTATTTGGAATGTCCCAATACCTGAGAAGTGCAAAATTTTAATTGGCTCAGCTACAACAATCGGGTTTACACCAAGAAGTTTTGCAAAAAAAAGAATGCAAGGTCCAAGTAGATGCTGCTTTTGTGGATGTCATTCTGAATCTTCTAAACATCTATTCCTTTCATATTCCTATTCGAAGACAATATGGCACCAAATTTTCCAAGCCACTCGCCTCCCGGATGAAGTTCAAGATTTCTGGCACTTTTGGAAAGATCAATATGTTGCCAAGGAAGCTTGGAAATCTACTTGCACCTTAATTGCAATCGCACTTTGGTGCATTTGGATAGAGCGCAACAATAGGATTTTCCGAAGTGAAGCCCTTTGCCAACATGCTTTGATGAACAAGATCATTTTCCTCCTTCACGATTGGACAAGGAACTCGGAAGATGCTCAGATTGCCATGCTATATTCTAAGCTTTCTTCCACAGTAGTATTAGCTTACACAGGTGATAGGAGAAATCGTCTGCTGAGAATGTAAGGCTGAAAACCTATATCCACAGGCTCTAAAATCTGGAAACGACTATCACACTCCCCTATTTCTGTTGGGAAGGAAACAAGCTTTCTCAGCTTGATCCTCCACCACCTTGTAAATACTCCATAAAAACCATTAATAAAATCATGGTGGTTTACCTCCCATTTCATCAAAAAAAAAGTCACCGGAACCAATCCTAAATGTCCAGTTCAGGGCATACCATACTACACCAATGTGGAACCGTGTCAGTTTCACAGTTCAGGGCATACCATACTACAGAATTTCTCCGAACCACTTGGAACCAAGCAAAACCGACCTAATTCAAAGTAGTTTTGCCCAAGTCACCTCAACCAACTCCAGCCCTCAATACCACCCCCCCCGACCCACTAAAATCAGAAAAAAAGAAATAGGAAAAAGAAAAGTGGGGGCTGGGGGTGGTGGTGAGGGGGTATTTGGATTAGGGTTCTCAATTGTGATCCACTCATCACCTCTCTTCTGCGGTTCCACAAGTGCCCCTCCCTCTAGGGTCGCTTTTTTTTCCTATCCTCGTCATTCTTTGACATCAAGAGCCATGACATCAAGGCTGAGTGCAAAGGCGAAGGTCCACCAGAACAAATCATTGTGATGGACGTAAAGAAGGCCAGTGGTGGAGTGATATTGGTACTAAACCCACACCATCTATCATACCATGGTGTTAGTATGCTACGGTGCTGTATCATACCATGGTATTGGTACTGAACCCGCACCATCTATCATACCACGCTGGAGGTCCACCAGAACAAATCATTGTGATGGACGTAGAGAAGGCCAATGGTGGAGGGTATTGGTATTTGTTGGTGCAGAAATCCACCGGCGTCGGAGAAGCTGGAGTCGAGGATGCCGCGGTAGCCGTCGGGACCTGCAAAAGGAAGTCTAAACCGGAGTTGGGGTTGCTCCGGCAAGACCCTCCGACGCTCAAGTCAGTTCTCTGCCTCAACAAGAATGGAGTGCTCGAACGAAAATTTT